>JAPEVW010000397.1:0-125000 GCA_027921565.1 Artemia sinica | reverse complement strand
GGTTGCTAGCTACCGCTGCAACCCGGAGCTTGCTAAATACCGCTGCAACCCAGACTCTTACTATGTTGCTAGCTACGGCTGCCACCCGGATGTAGCTACCCCTGGAGCCACCGTATATCAGTTAGTATTGGCGTGAGATCGTTCTTTACTGTAATTTTGCAGTTTATAACTTTAGCGATTCTGAACTAAAATAGAAAATAAAAATTATTTTTTTCAATTTTTACGTCACGTCGCTAATTAAGTCATGTATGGTTATTAGTACACAACAGGTTTTAGATATTACGTCATGTCACTTATTACGTCATACATGGCTATTAGTAGATAATCGGTAAAATATTCGTTCTTTATTATAATGTCGTTCTTTATTTTAATTAGTTTTTTTTTTTACAATATCGTAACAATTTGTTATATAATAATAATTAATTTTGTTAATTACAAAATGATTTTATATACCGCAGTTTCCTTTAAAATAAGCATTACACAACTCTTTATTATGACCACGAACTGTTTGATTTAACACTTAAGTTACTATGGGTTCAGTTCGTTCCTTATTGTAACCTTTACTAAAAATACATATATTTTAAATGTTCTTGCTTTTTTTTACTTTAATGAATTAAAAGAGCTAAGCCTTTAAGGAATAAACATCAGCCTATATATATATTCTTTCCCTTATTGTATCAGTTACTATGAGATAGACCTCGGTCCTTATTGTAATTTAGGAGCTATGGGTTTTTGTATTTCTTAACATTGGACGTGATCGTCTCTTACTAGGTTGCTAGCTACCGCTGCAACCCGGATCTTACTAGGTTGTTAGCTACCGCTGCAACCCGGATTTATGCTATATCATTACAAACAGGAAAAATCTTACGGCTTTTTCTTCTTTGAAATAGACAGAGACGAACTTCAAGTAACTACCCCTGGAACCACCATATATCCGTTACTATGGATGAGAGATCGTTCTTTACTGTAATTCTATGCTATATCATTACAAACAGGAAGAAGCCTACGGCTTTTTCTTCTTTGAAATAGTAAGAGACGAGCCACAAGCAAACAAGTAGCTAACTAAGTCCAATGTATTCAGTGGTATGTTATTCCAATGATCGTCTTTTAATGTAAGTCTCTTACTAGGTTGCTAGCTACCGCTACAACCCGGATTTTTTTAATTTTCGCTAAAATGAGCCATTAAACAACTCTCTACGATGTCCCAGTGCCAAGCTATCTGTCGATTTACTAACCTATGCTAAAATTAAGTGGCGTATAAAATTTAGTATAGGCAAGAGGTCGTTCTTTATTATATATTTATTTTAGTTACTATAGATTTTTAACACAATTAATTTCCTTTAAAATGAGCCATTGAACAGCTCTCTACGATGTTCCAGTGCCAAGCTATCTCTGGATACAAAAGAAAAAAGAAAAAAAAAGAAAATATCCCGTTTAGGCAGAATGTTGTAGTAGCTGCCACTTTTCTTGATTTTCAAGCCAATATATTTCCCTTGCTGTTCAAGCCAAGGGACAGAAAGTTTCCTATACAGGGGTTTCGGACAAGGCGGTTCTAATGGTGTACTTTTTGTTTTGATCTGACTCCTATGTTAGGAACTATGGGTTTTTATATTTCTTAACATTGGACGTGATCGTCTCTTACTAGGTTGCTAGCTACCGCTGCAACCCGGATCAATTGTCTTTGAAAAGACAGCAGTATGGAAAGACATCAAAAATACAGTTTTTAGTGGAAACATTTATCCTGTTTTAAAATAATTTGTTTTAGTTACAAAAGGTTTTTAACCCAATTAATTTCCTTTAAAATGAGCCATTGAAAAACTCTCTACGATGTTCCAGTGCCAAGCTATCTCTGGAAAAGAAGAAAAAAAGAAAAAATATCCCGTTTGTGGAGAATAACGTGGTTAAAGTCAATTTTCTTGATTTTCAAGCCAATATATTCCCCTTGCTGTTCAAGCCAAAGGGCGGTAAGTTTCCTTTCAAGGGGTTTCGAACAAGGCGGTTCTAATGGTGTACTTTTTGTTTTGATCTGTCTCCTTTGTTAGGAACTATGGGTTTTTACATTTCTTAACATTGGACGTGATCGTCTCTTACTAGGTTGCTAGCTACCGCTGCAACCCGGATAATAAGAGACAAAACTCAAGCAATCAAGTAGCTAAATGAGTCCAATGTCTGCAATGGTTTTAATGTTTATAATGTTTGTTGTGAAATTACAAACAGGAAAAAGCCTATGGCTTTTTCTTAATTGGAATAGTAAGAGACGACCTGGCTACAAACTATGATTATGGCATCATTGATCAATATTTAACATGAAATGTTCTTTACGGTAATGGTTTGTTCTTTACTAGGTTCCAGCCATCTCTACAGCCATGATACTGATGGAAATTACATAATCCCTATTTGTGTTTCAGTTAACATGGGCTAGGTGTCGGTCTTTATTGTAAATCAACAGCACCAGCTCTTTCAAAGAGAATTTTAATCTGTAATTTTGAATACTTTTCGTGATCCCGATAAAACATGCGTAAAATGTTTCTCAATTTACAAAGATCAGCCTGCATATTTGCCATCTTCTTGTATTTCTGAATGTAATTTTTCCCTTTGTCCTTATGCGCTCTTCGGTAAAACCTCGCAGAGAATTTAATTTTTTCATTATTGCTTTTCTCACCCCAGTATCTACCCATTATTCTGGTAGCAACTTTTGACTTATGTTTGTTTCGGTAATCTATATCGTTATCATACCGTTCTTTGCTCTTTTGTTTGGCTGTCTCAATTTTCCCTTCTCGATACCCCTGATCCGTAACATACCCTGTTTTCCTCTGTCATATTTCATTTTCTTAAATTCTGGATCACAAGACATCTTAGTAGCAATCCTTACGCGTTCTCGAGCTTTATTGCGTTCGGTGGCATTTTTATCTCTTTTAAATAAACTTTTCTTATATTTCAGGATGTTAGCTTTATTTTTTGTGTAGTAAAGTTTTTTATTAGTAGAAATTTGGATTGCTCTATTTTGATTTTGTTTTTGGTTATTCTTTCTTTTTTTCCTTTCAAGTGAGACCATATTTTTTCAAGGTTTAAAATTATTAAGTACACAATACCCCGTGTCGAGTATCTAAAACCTAGCATAAAAAAAACTAATTTTTAAATTTTCAGGTATTTATCTTGTTTGAATTACAAAATTAGTATTATTGGTTAGACACCATAAATATTTTTGCAGTTTACATAATAAGTTTAGCGATTCTGGACTGAAAACTAAAATAATTGCAATTATAAGACAATAATATGGAGATACGTACTTTACGGGTTACAAACCAAAAAAAGTTTGGTTCCAGGATACAATAATAACTTTGAACTGAGATGAAAAAAAATTTTCTTCCAGGAGACAAAAAGTAAAACTAATTATAAAATTTTCATGTATTTTTGTTGTTTAAATTAATAACTTACTATTACTGATTAGGCATCATAAATATTTTTGCAGTTTACATAATAATTTTAGCGATTAAGCCAAAAAAGAAAATTTTGGTTCCAGGAGTTTCGGTTACTATTGAGACAAGTAGCTATTATTACTATAGAGTTCATTGCCATGAACTGTTTGATTGCTTCAAAATTCATATATCTTTGGAAAGACTGCAGTATGAAAATACATCAAAAATGCAATTTTTTGACAAAATTGATTCTACTTTAAAAAGTATTTTATTTTTAATTACAAAAGGCACTAGATGTTGCAATTGCCTTTAAAATGAGCTATTATACAGCTCTCTATGATTTTCCAGTGCCCAGCTAGCTGAGCAGGAAAATCAAGCGGAAAGAAAAAAATATCCCGTTTGTGGAGAATAACGTGGTAAAAGTCAATTTTCTTGATTTTCAAGCCAATGTATTTTCTTTGTTATTCAAACCAAAGGGCGGTAATTTTCCTTTATAGAGGAGACAAGGTGGTTCTAATGGTGTACTTTTTGTTTTGATCTGACTCTTTTTTTTAGGAGTTGGGGGGTTTTATATTTCTTAACATTGGAGCTGATCGTCTCTTACTAGGTTGCTAGCTACCGCTGCACCCCGGATTACTCCTAAAGTGCGTATCTCTATAACGCTGTGCTATATTTCTGTAGAAAATAAATTCTTTTTTTGTTTTAGTTTTCAGTTCAAAATCGCTAAAGTTACTGTATAAACTGCAAAAATGTTTCTGGTGTCTGAGCATTAATTTAAAAATTTTTAATTCAAACTAGAAAAATACCTGAAAATTTAGAATTTTTTTTGTTAGGTTTTTACTACTTGTCATGTGATTTTATGGGTAGAACTTTAAATGTAAGAAAAGATCTGGTTTGCAGCAGTAGCTAGCAACCCCCCAAGTTTGTATGAGTATGCGTTTGTGTAAGCTGCAACCCGGACTACAATTAATTATTATTTCAATTCCTATGAGCTAGTGTTCGTTCTTTATTATAACTTTACTGTAATATATGATTACAAACAGGAAAAAGCCTATGGCCTTTTCTCCTTTGAAGTAGTAAGAGACGAACCTCAAACAATCAAGTAGTTAAATATGTCCAATGTATACGAAGTTTTTTTATTCTAATGTTCGTTTTTTGATGTAATTTGTTTTATCAGTTTCCTCTCTGCACTTCATCTGTTCAACTAGAAGTGACGTCAAAACAATCAAACAAGGGTTATTAATATAGGTTTAACTTACTTAAGTTTTCGCTGCGAAGCTTTAGTTTGTCCTTTAATATAAATGTTGTAAATACATTATATCCTCTTGACTGACATCGATCTTTTATGTGTAGTTCTTTACTAGGTTTCAGTCATCTCTACAGCCATGATACTGATGGATAGTTATGTTTCAGCTAAGATGGGCCAGGTGTCGTTCTTTATTGTAATTATTTCATGACGTCATGGCGCAATGGTATTATTTCATTACGTCTTCAGAAACAACAATATAATTTCGTGTTTTTCTATTCACGTCATAGCTCTAATATAAAACTATGATGACTGACATTCATTATTGATCTAGTAGGATTTCAGAGAAGGTAGTTCTAATGATGTACTTTTGTTACTATATACTATATATTAGCTATACCATAGTTACGTGGCCTATAAAATTTAGTATAGGCAAAAGGTCGTTCTTTATTATAATAAAAATACATTGTTTTAAGTACAAAAGGTTTTTAACCCAATTAATTTCCTTTAAAATGAGCTATTGAACAACCCTCTACGATGTTCCAGTGCCAAGCTATCTCTGGAAACAAAGAAAAAAAAAAAGAAAAAAATATCCCGTTTGGGGAGAATAACGTGGTAAAAGTCTATTTTCTTGATTTTCAAGCCAATATATTTTCTTTGTTATTCAAGCCAAAGGGCGGTAAGTTTCCTTTATGGAGGATTTGGACAAGGCGGTTCTAATGGTGTACTTTTTGTTTTGATCTGACTCTTTTTTTAGGAGCTACGGGTTTTTATATTTCTTAACATTGGAGGTGATCGTCTCTTACTAGGTTGCTAGCTACCGCTGCAACCCGGATGATCGTCTCTTACTAGGTTGCTAGCTACCGCTGCAACCCGGAAAAACCAATACTATAGTTAAGTGGCCTGTAAAATTTAGTATAGGCAAAAAGTCGTTCTTTGTTATAACTTATCGATACGCCTGGTCGGTTGAATACCTTTGCTTTTTCTTTTCAAGATACTATCTCTGTTGTTTGTGTAGTACTGTTTTTTTAACTTGCGTGTAGCTTGCTTTGATCTAACCATTATCTAATTATGAATGAGAACATTTACAGTTTTGACGCTTCTTATATTGTAACGTATTGACAAGAAACCATTTATGATGAGCTATATCGGTCCTTTATGTAATACTATGGGCTGGAAGTTTGTTCTTTACTGTAACATATGCGATGGTAAGTTCTTTGAATGATCGTCTTTTCATGTAATTTTAAAAATAATTTATTTTATAATTACAAAAGGTGTTTAACCCCATTAATTTTCTTTAAAATGAGCCATTAAACAACTCTCTACGATGTTCCATTGCCAAGCTATCTGTGGAATTACTAACCTATACTATAATTAAGTGGCGTATAAAATTTAGTATAGGCAAAAGGTGGTTCTTTATTATAGATCCTTTATGTAAGTTTCTAGCTACCGCTGCAACCCGGATAATAAACTGATTACAAACAGGAAAAAGCCTAAGGCTTTTTCTTCTTTGAAATAGTAAGAGACGAACCTCAAACAATCAAGTAGCTAACTAATTCCAATGTATGCAATTGTTTGTTATTCCAATGATCGTCTTTTAATGTAATTAGCCACCAGTCTCTTCGGAGGCGGGGGTTCAAATCTTACCGCTGGTATACGATTATGTTTGAAAGACTGCAGTGTGAAAAGACATCAAAAATGCAGTTTTTGGTGGAAAAATTTATTCTCTTTTAGAAATAATTTATTTTAGTTACTATAGATTTTTAACCCAATTAATTTCCTTTAAAATGAGCTATTGAACAACCCTCTACGAGGTTCCAGTGCCAAGCTATCTGTGGAAAAGAAAAAGAAAAAAGAAAAAAATATCCCGTTTGTGGAGAATAACGTGGTAAAAGTCTATTTTCTTGATTTTCAAGCCAATATATTTTCTTTGTTATTCAAGCCAAAGGGCGGTAAGTTTTCTTTATAGAGGATTCGGACAAGGTGGTTCTAATGGTGTACTTTTTGTTTTGATCTGACTCTTTTTTTAGGAGTTAGGGGGTTTTATATTTCTTAACATTGGAGGTGATCGTCTCTTACTAGGTTGCTAGCTACCGCTGCAACCCGGATTAATGTAATTCAGTTAGCAAAGCCTGAAGTTCATTCTTTATTATAAAATATATTACAAACAGGAAAAAGCCTACGGCTTTTTCTTCTTTTGAATAGTAAGAGACGATCCTCAAATAATCAGGCAGCTAACTAGATTTATAATTTGTTCTTTAACATAAACTTCATTAATCGGATATTTTAATATATCGTATATGGTCTAGAGGTTGGGATAGCTCTCACCCAGTAGGCTTGAGTTCAATTTCTGTATGGGAAATTTTTACTTATGATGATTTCTTAAGGAACATATAAAATTTCTTAATGTAATAAAAATAATTTGTTTTAATTACAAAACGTTTTTAACCCCATTAATTTCCTTCAAAATGAGCCATTGAACAACTCTCTACAATGTTGCAGTGCCATGCTATCTGTTGAATTACTAACCTATTCTATAATTAAGTTGCGTATAAAATTGAGTATAGGTAAGAGGTCGTTCTTTATCATAATACAGCCATGATACTGATGGAAATCAAATAATCCCTATTTATGTTTCAGTTAACATGGGCTAGGTGTCGTTCTTTATTGTAAACCTATAAAATTTAGTATTGGTAACAGGTCATTCTTTATTATAACTTGTAATACTTCAGTTACTATTGACAAAAATTCGTTTTTTAATGTAATGACGTCAAGGCGTAATGATTTTATTTCATGACGTCAGGGCGCAATGGTATTATTTCATGACGTCTTCAGAAACAACAATATAATTTCGTGTTTTTCTATTCACGTCTCATAGCTCTAATATAAAACTATGATGACATTCATTATTTATCTAGTAGGGTTTCAGACAAGGTAGTTCTAGTGATGTACTTTTGTTTTGATCTGACTCTATTCTTAGGAGTTTTGGGTTTTTATATTTCTTAGCATTGGACTGATCGTCTCTTGCTAGGTTGCTAGCTACTGCTGCAACCCAGATTCACATATATATTATTTATAAGAGGCAGCCTGGCCGAGTGGTCCAAGGCACTGGTGTTAGCCACCAGTCTCTTCGGAGGCGTGGGTTCAAATCTTACCGCTGGTATACGATTATGTTTGACAGACTGCAGTGTGAAAAGACATCGAAAATGCAGTTTTTGGTGGAAAAATATATCCTGTTTTAGAAATAATTTATTTTAGTTACTATAGATTTTTAACCCAATTAGTTTCCTTTAAAATAAGCCATTGAACAACTCTCTACGATGTTCCAGTGCCAAGCTATCTCTGGTAAAGAAGAAAAAAAATATCCCGTTTAGGCAGAATGTTGTAGTAGCTGCCACTTTTCTGGATTTTCAAGCCAACATTTCTTAACATTGGACGTGATCGTCTCTTACTAGGTTGCTAGCTACCGCTGCAACCCAGATCCTACTAGGTTGCTAGCTACCGCTAGCAACCACGTCCAATGTTAACTTGCCGATAAAATTTAGTATAGGCAAGAGGTCGTTCTTTATTATAATTTTAATTACAAAAGGTTTTTAACCCCATTAATTTCCTTCAAAATGAGCCATTGAACAACTCTCTACAATTTTCCAAAGCCATGCTATCTGTTGAATTACTAACCTATAGTATAATTTTATTTATCTAGTAGGGTTTCAGACAAGGTAGTTCTAATGATGTACTTTTGTTTTGATCTTACTCTATTTTTAGGAGTTTTGGGTTTTTATATTTCTTAGCATGGGACTGATCGTCTCTTACTAGGTTGCTAGCTACTGCTGCAACCCAAATTATAAGAGGCAGCCTGGCCGAGTGGTCCAAGGCACTGGTGTTAGCCACCAGTCTCTTCGGAGGCGTGGGTTCAAATCTTACCCTGGTATACGATTATGTTTGAAAGACAGCAGTGTGAAAAGACATCAAAAATGTAGTTTTTGGTGGAAAAATTTATTCTCTTTTAGAAATAATTTATTTTAGTTACAATAGATTTTTAACCCAATTAATTTCCTTTAAAATGAGCTATTGAACAACCCTCTACGATGTTCCAATGCCAAGCTATCTTTGGATACAAAAAAAGAAAAAAAAAAGAAAAAAATATCCGGTTTAGGCAGAATGTTGTAGTAGCTGCCACTTTTCTTGATTTTCAAGCCAATATATTTCCCTTGCTGTTCAAGCCAAGGGACAGAAAGTTTCCTATACAAGGGTTTCGGACAAGGCGGTTCTAATAGTGTACTTTTTGTTTTGATCTGACTCTTTTTTTTGGAACTATGGGTTTTAATATTTCTTAACATTGGACGGGATCGTCTCTTACTCGGTTGCTAGCTACCGCTGCAACCCGGAAAGAGACGATCCTCAAACAATCAAGTTGCTAACTAAGTCCAATGTATGCAATGGTTTTTATTCAAATGATTGTCGTTTAATGTAATTATTTCATTTTTTACTATTATCGTCTCTCACTAGGTTGCTATCTACCACCGCATCCTGGATTCCAGTTATTATGGGCTATAGTTCGTCTTTTAATATAAAAGCCTTTTTGAAATACCACGAACTGTTGATTTATGTATCATATTGTTAATTTTACAACTTTAATTAATGGCGTCATAGTCTAAGTGGCTAACACGATCAGCCGAAAATCGAAAGGTTGGGGGTTCAAATCCAGCCGGGGTCGTTTTCTTTTAATTTTTAATTCAGCTATAAATTAAACCATATTATTACTATATCATTAACTATAATTAAGTTGAGTATCTAATCCAGTAAAGGCAAGAGATCGTTCTTTATTATAATGCAGATATCAGGGTGACATTGCCAAGTAACCTGCTGCCCAATTTTTGGTTTTGAATGTTTACTCAGATTGTTATAGGTGACTTCAGCCATCATAATTTCCTTGTCAGATCTAGATTAAGAGCATTTTTCAATAGTTGTCTTGTACTTTTCAGGACAGTTTGTTCTACTACACAGAGAATTTTTTGCCAAATATTCAGTAGAACTAAAAGAACTGTTTAAAACACAGTTAGAAATGCTTTTTTCTTGAGTCGGTGTTCCAGGAATTTGTTCTAAATCATTAGTCTTACAAACACATATACTAATAACCCTAACAGGCTCGTTTTCGCCATAATTGAAAAACATTGCTTTTCCTTCGCTGTTGATAGGTATGCTTGTATATATATATTTTATTGCTGCTACATAAACTGCAATTGCTCCTTCCAAAATTAATATACGAATTTTTAAAGAAGTACGCCTCCGTATATTCACTTTGTTGTCGAACATTTTCCATTGCATCTATAAACTGTTCCGCAGTTGCCAATCCATACCTTGGAAGCTTTTCATTAAACTGACAACATTTCTTTTGGATATTACTATGAAGCTTTGCCAAAGCATTTCTAGCCGACTTTTCAACAGCATCCGCTCTCTCAAAGAGAATTTTAATCTGTAATTTTGAATACTTTTCGTGATCTTGATAAAACATGCGTAAAATGTTTCTCAATTTACGAAGATCAGCCTGCATTTTTACCGTCTTCTTGTATTTCTGAATGTAATTTTTCCGTTTGTCCTTATGCGTTCTTCGGTAAAACCTCGCAGAGAATTTAATTTTTTCATTATAGCTTTTGTCACCCCAGTATCTACCCATTATTCTGGTAGCAACTTTTTTCTTATGTTTGTTTCGGTAATCTTCATCATTATCATACCGTTCCTTGCTCTTTTGTCTAGCCTGCTCAATTGTTGCTTCTCTATAAAGTTTATCATTTTGATAACGCTCCTTGATCTTTCGTTTGGTTGTCAAAATTTTTACTTCTCGATACGCCTGGTCGGTTGAATACCTTTGCTTTTCTCTTTTCAAGATACTATCTCTGTTGTTTGTGTAGCACTGTTTTTTTAACTTGCGTGCAGCTTGCTTGATTGAAACCATTATGTAATTATGAATGAGAACATTTACAGTTCTGACGCTTCTTATATAGTAATTATGACGTCACGGCGTAATGATTTTATTGACGTCATATCGCAATGATATTATTTCATGACGTCTTCAGAAACAACAATATAATTTCGTGTTTTTCTATTCACGTCATAGCTCTAATATAAAACTATGACGACATTCATTATTTATCTAGTAGGGTTTCAGACAAGGTAATTCTAATGATGTACTTTTGTTTTGATTTGACTGTATTTTTAGGAGTTTTGTTATATTTCTTATCATTGGACTGATCGTCTCTTACTAGATTGCTAGCTATTGCTGCAGCCCAGATTCACATATATAGTTATTTATGAGAGGCAGCCTGACCGAGTGGTCCAAGGCACTGGTGTTAGCCACCAGTCTCTTCGGAGGCGTGGGTTCAAATCTTACCGCTGGTATACGATTATGTTTGAAAGACTGCAGTGTGAAAAGACATCAAAAATGCAGTTTTTGGTGGAAAAATTTATTCTCTTTTAGAAATAATTTATCTTAGTAACAAAAGGTTTTTAACCCAATTAATTTCCTTTACAATGAGCTATTGAACAACCCTCTACGATGTTCCAGTGCCAAGCTATCTGTGGAAAAGAAAAAAAGAAAGAAAAAAATATCCCGTTTAGGCAGAATGTTGTAGTAGCTGCCACTTTTCTTGATTTTCAAGCCAATATATTTCCCTTGCTGTTCAAGCCAAGGGACAGAAAGTTTCCTATACAGGGGTTTCGGAAAAGGCGGTTCTAATGGTGTACTTTTTGTTTTGATCTGACTCCTTTGTTAGGAACTATGGGTTTTTATATTTCTTAACATTGGACGTGATCGTCTCTTACTAGGTTGCTAGCTACCGCTGCAACCCAAATATTCTCTCTTAGAAAAAATTTATTTTAGTTACAAAAGATTTTTAACCCAATTAATGTCCTTTAAAATGAGCCATTGAACAACTTTCTACGATGTTCCAGTGCAAAGCTATCTCTGGAAAAGAAAGAAAAAAAGAAAAAAAATATACCGTTTGTGGAGAATAACATGGTTAAAGTCAATTTTCTTGATTTTCAAGCTAATATATTTTCCTTGCTGTTCAAGCCAAGTGACAGAAAGTTTCCTATACAGGGGTTTCAGACAAGGTGGTTCTAATGGTGTACTTTATGTTTTGATCTGACTCCTTTTTTAGGAACTATGGGTTTTTATATTTCTTAACATTGGACTTGATCGTCTCTTACTAGGTTGCTAGCTACCGCTGCAACCCGGATATTGTATTACAAACAGGAAAAAGCCTACGGCTTTTTCTTCTTTGAAAGAGTAAGAGACAAACCTCAAAAGATCAAGTAGCTAACTAAGTCCAATGTATGCAATAAGTTTTTATTCCAATGATCGTCTTTTAATGGAATTTTGATGTGACTTTTTTTTAGGAGTTATGGGTTTTTATATTTCTTTTTATATTAACACCATTTTTGATCGACCGTTATATCCCTCTATGCAAGTTTGTATAGGCAAGAGTTCGTTCTTTATTGTAACTCTCTTTGGAAAAGAAAGAAAAGAGAAAAAAAGAAAAAAAAATATCCCGTTTAGGCAGAATGTTGTAATAGCTGCCACTTTTCTTGATTTTCAAGCCAATATATTTCCCTTGCTGTTTCAAGCCAAGGGACAGAAAGTTGCCTATACAGGGGTTTCGGACAAGGCGGTTCTAATGGTGTACTTTTGAATTTGATCTGACTCCTTTCTTAGGAGCTACGGGTTTTTATATTTCTTAACATTGGACGTGATCGTCTCTTACTAGGTTGCTAGCTACCGCTGCAACCCGGATGACATCATTGATCAATCTTTAACATGAAATTATAATCTTATTTTAGTTACTATGGGCTGGAAGTTTGTTCTTTACTGTAATTCCTCATTTTAAACCAAAATCATTTGACCGTACTAACACAAATCAGGTCGGTATACAAGCTGCTTTATTTGCTAGGGAGAGAACTTAGTATAGGCAAGAGGTCGTTCCTTATTATAAAATTTTCAGGTATTTTGTTAGTTTGAATGAAAAGATTAAAATTATTGCTCAGATATCATAAATATTTTTGCAGTTTACATAATGACTTTAGCGATTCTAAACTGAAAAACTAACTCAGTCCAATATATGCAATGGTGTGCTTTTCTAATGATCGTCCTTTAATATAAACTATGGACTAAAGTTCGTTCTTTAATGTAAAAACAGGAAAAAGCCTACGGCTTTTTCTTCTTTTAAATAGTAAGAGACGAAACTCAAACAATCAAGTAGCTAACTAAGTCCAATGTATGGAATGGTTTGTTATTTCAGTGATCGTCTTTTAATGTAAAAATATAAATACTGTAATCTTAACTATAGTGAAGTTGCGCATGCAAGTTAGTATAGGGAAGAGTTCGATCTTTATTATAAAATTCAAATATCTTTGAAAAGACTGCAGTATGAAAATACATCAAAAATTCAATTTTTTTGACAAAATTGATTCTATTTTAAAAAGTATTTTATTTTTAATTACAAAAGTGACTAGATGTTGCAATTTCCTTTAAAATGAGCTATTATACAGCTCTCTATGATTTTCCAGTGCCCAGCTAGTTGAGGAGGAAAATCAAGCGGAAAGAAAAAAATATCCCGTTTGTGGAGAATAACCTGGTTAAAGTCAATTTTCTTGATTTTCAAGCCAATATATTTTCTTTGTTATTCAAGCCAAAGAGTGATAAGTTTCCTTAATAGGGGTTTTGGACAAGTTGGTTCTAATGGTGTAATTTTTGTTTTGATCTGACTCTTTTCTCAGGAGTTAGGGGTTTTTATATTTCTTAACATTGGACGTGATCGTCTCTTACTAGGTTGCTAGCTACCGCTGCAACCCGGATTCAGTTGACAAATCGAGCAGGTAACTAACTCCAATAGATGCAATGGTATGTTTTTCAAATGATCGTCTTTTAATGTATTGGTGGAAAAATTTATTCTCTTTTAGAAATAATTTATTTTAGTTACTATGGATTTTTAACCCAATTAATTTCCTTTAAAATGAGCCATTGAAAAACTATCTATGATGTTCCAGTGCAAAGCTATCTCTGGAAAAGAAAGAAAAAGAAAAAAATATCCCGTTTAGGCAGAATGTTGTAGTAGCTGCCACTTTTCTTGATTTTCAAGCGAATATATTTTCTTTGTTATTCAAGCCAAATGGCGGTAAGATTTCTTTGTAGGGGTTTCGGACAAGGCAATTCTAATGGTGTACATTTTGTTTTGATCTGACTCCTTTTTTTAGGAGTTATGGGTTTTTATGTTTCTTAACATTGGATGTGATCGTCTCTTACTAGGTTGCTAGCTACCGCTGCAACCCGGACTAAAAAAATTTCAAAGCAGTCCTAGCATCCTTACTTCAGCAAAGTTAAACCAGGACCTAACTTAGGAGTTATGAGCTATTTTAATTTTCACTATGGGTAGTGATTCTAGTTGGCCTGAGTTCGATTCCCGGTATGAGAAATAATTACCTATGATGAATTCTTAAAGAAAATTCATCATCTATATAATGATTCCTTTTAATACTTCAGTTACTAAGAACTAAAGTTCGTTCTTCAATTTAAAACTATGGGCTACAGTTTGTTTCTTAATGTAAGTAAGAAGTAACTCGTTAACTACCATACAATTTTCATTGGTGGGCATAAGAATGACAGTTCTATTTCCCTCTTCATACAATTTTGAGTAAAGATCTATTATTTCGTCATTTGAAGCTCTGTAGGAGTTCCCAATTTTTCTCTTGTAAAGACTATTCAAATTTTCACCATTGCAAAACCCCTGTCTAATTTCAGCAAGTGTATTAGCATAACTCTTATCCATCTTTTGTCTCAAATTTATGCTTAGTTCCTCATACTCAAATAGATGCCAGAGGTTAAAAGTACCAACTGATCCGATACTGTTTTTTACTTCTAGTCGTGTGAGAGGTATATAAGGAGGATTACCACTTACTGGTCTTAATTGAAGAAAATCTCCCAAAAATAAGCAGTTAGCATTACCCATTGGCAAATCAACTGCCAATATTTCTGATAGTCTTAAATGAATGTAGGTTAAAAGAAGAGACGAAACCATACTAATTTCATCAATAATAAAAAGTCTTGTCTTCTTAAGTGTCTTTCTCAAAGTAAGAAGTTTTTCAGTGGAGAGAGGTGTGTATTTTCCGGTGTTTTCCTGATCAATAGCTAAACTTAAACAACTATGTATTGTTAAACCATTTATGCTATGTGCAGCAATACCAGTAGGTGCCATAACTACAACGGGACAATCTTCATTCTTGAACTTGTTGCAAAGTAGTCTTCTCACGACACTGATAACCCTAGATTTTCCTGTACCCCCACATCCAGATACAATCAACTTCAAAGATGTTGCACCATTGCGCTTGGTAAATGAGTCTAAAATTTTGTCTACAACTCTCTTTTGATCAATATTGAGCGACTCATAATCATTTTTCAACCTGTCTTCGGTTTCACCATTTAAAATCTGTTTGTTTGCGTCTAACAAATCCTCCATAGCATCTGCTGCTCTGTAAATGACTCCTCCCTGAATTGCATTTTCTGGGTCATCTTCAATGTTTTCATCAATATTTTCTGCCTTCAGAATTTCTTTTGCACGTTCCTGGACCCTTTCTTCAAATTCTATATCGCTTTTCCTCTTAACAACAAATTTTTCGTGGTAAGCTACCATGTCGGGATATTTTACACTTTCAAGACAGTAGGTTTCGCAGTTGCTATTTCCACTGACTACTAGTTCATTTTGATTTTGCCAAGGTTTAAACAATTTTAAAAGATCTCCATAGTAAGCATTTTTCTTCTCGTCAGTTTCAAATGGGTTTACCTTTCTGTGCTGTATGATATACGGTTTAAAAAGCCTTTTTCTGAGGTAGAAGGACCCGTCAGTTAACATTATATTATCATCAGTACCATTACGCTCCCGTTCATACCAAGACAATAACTGAAAAAGACTGATATTTTCCATATGTTCCGGTCTTTTAGGGTAGACATCAATAACCCAGTGGGCAATGTACAAATCACTACTCTGTGGATCGTTTTTAGCAAGCTTTTCAAGCTCCTCATACCTTTCAGTGTCCTCTTCACCTCGCTCTTTTTCGCAAGGTCAATATATCTAAATTGCCTAGAAATACTATACAATTTAGTACCAAGAAGCCTATCAGCAGCTTCAACTGCTCCAACTTGACGGGTTTTTATGGACTTCAACAAGTAGGAAATAGTTCGTTGACCAAGACTTTTGCATGCATTATTTACTTCCTCCCACATTGCTTCTATTTCGACACTCTCTGCTTTTGTCAAGTAATCGGTAATGTAATACGGTAATTTAGAGCCCAAATGGCCAATATATTGAATATCAATGTTTGCTTGATTAGCAATAAGTAACGCAGGAGAATAGTCATTTATATAACGCTCGTCATCTCTTCGAAGCAGATGATATATTCTTTTTCTTGGCTTTTTACGGTTTGTACCATGAGCCAAGCAGTCAAGGATGTCATATAATTCTGTTCGTTCCTTTGTAGGACGAGGAAAGCCAAACTGACAATACGTAACCCATCTTCCTCTTTTTCTCTTATATTTTCTTTGACAGTATTTATTACAGTGGTGCACTTGATGGTCTTTGACCAGTTTGTGAAGAGTTGGACTAGTCAATCTATTTGGTATTTCATAAGTTATAACACTATTGATATACTGAATCACTTCAGAAGCTGTTGATTTCCCAATAATAGGAGCATTTTCAATCCACAATACACAATGTACATGAGGCGCACCTCGTTTCTGATACTCGATACGCCAGAAATGATCCTTAATTTTACCAAACAAAGGATTTGCCTTTGAACAAATCAGCTCATTAAATATAGGTGTCCATTTTTTGTCAAAGTGCATGGAAACTGCAATTGGATCTAGACACGTCAACTCTGCTGGGGTCATTTTTGCCACACCAGGTAAGTTCTTATGGACAGTCCGTAAATAGTCAATAAATTCAGGAGAGTACCACTCAGCACATGAAACTGTCAGAAACAAAGTAGGTGGACCCAATTGCTCAATCATTGACTTTACTTTATAGGAAAGAGATTGAAAATACTGCTGAGATCCTCTGATTTTTGATTGAACAGAAAACAAAGTCGCTTCCATCTCTCCATCACGGGAATGAAGCCTGTCTATAAATTGACGAGCATTTTGATTTGGTTTCACAGTCCGCAACATATGACCGACGCTATTACACATGTAAGAGAATTCTTGCAATTGGAAGCTGTGAAAAAGAAACTGTTTGTCAAGACGAAACTTAGTATGTCTGCTAAGAAGCCTTGATTTGAAATATTCTGCATTCCTAATCCGAAATGGTCTTGCCTTGTCACGCAAGCCATATTTGCCTTTCGGGAAAAGATTTGGAAACACTTTTAGATCAAGTTCTTCCTGAAATAAGTCTTCGCTCTCACCTTTTAGTTTCTTGATTTGAAATTGGTCAGTACCAAGATCTTTCATCTGCTTAAAATCTTCAATGAAGTCTTTTGGAACCGCTGAATTGAGAGGCTGGACAGAAAAATGTTCAACCAATGGAGATTTTGCACTTTCTGTCAGTTTCTGAAGGATTGCAGCTTCCGGTATTTCAGGTAAATTATCAACACCAACCGCTTTTTCAGCAAGACGTGCTTCAAGTATTTTATTTAAATCTTCTAGGGTGTATGCACGTATTGTTTTATAGAGACGGTTGTTCTCTCTTAACCACAACAGTGCTCCATGGACTTTTCTCAGATCTATTAGTGCAGTCCAAACATTCTTGTTGTAAGTAGGCTGACCATTGACAATGACTACAAAACTATCAATGTTAAGAAGTTTTTCAGGCTGAATATCTGCATTTGCTTGCACATCAACAGGTAGATATACTATTCTCCCCTTAAGAGCGTCAACAAGTTCTGTTCTAGGTCTCTTCAATGCAGTTACCTGCCCTAATCTGACGATCGTAAGACAAGGCATTACAAATCGAATCATTGCCATTTCAAAATTATTTAAACACTTTATACATTCCGGTGTACAGTCTATATGAAGGTTATTTAATACTGATCGGACATTCTCCTGACTTTTCAACATTTTCCTAGCACAGTAATCACAGACAGAGAATGAATCTATGACATCCTCTTTCCAACCTGTACATTGAATTAGTTGTTCTCTGTCATCTTTGGGTATGTCCTGTTGTAGGTTTTCTAAAATCGTGGCCATCATTACATCAAAACCTTTTTATTTGAAAGGGATCTTAGACTCTTCAATTGGTATTTTGTCTTTATCTGCTCACAACTGTCACAATGCATTGTGGGGTATACATCCCTGATGTTAGCTACCTTATCAAGGCTGTCACCAAATAATTTTATTATTGTATTTTCATCCACAGAAACTCTAATATTGCTATCACCGTAAATGAAGTCTTGACTATTATTACGACAGAGTCTACTTGACACTTCTTCTATATAATGACTTAGTTCCTTGTACGAGCCCTCGACTTTTAGTATATTAATATGTTGTATAATCTTACATTTTGATACTGCCTTATATACGCTATTAATGAAACAGTTGAAGACAGGAAAATGTGGAGCTAGTGCCCTTAGAGAACGCAAATAGCTCTGACATCCCTCATTTGGGCTACAGTATAACGAATGCCCATGCTTTCTTGTATCCCTGTAATTGATTTCACAATAATCCAAGCCGCCAAGGTAGAAATTAACCACTTTGTCAGTTGAAAATTTTAATGCTATATTATTTTCAAGGATATCAAAAATAATTTGACATAATTCAATATCCGTCGGATAGAGCTTGCAGATATCAGGGTGACATTGCCAAGTAACCTGCTGCCCAATTTTTGGTTTTGAATGTTTACTCAGATTGTTATAGGTGACTTCAGCCATCATAATTTCCTTGTCAGATCTAGTTTTAGAGCATTTTTCAGTAGTTGTCTCGTACTTTTCAGGACAGTTTGGTCTACTACACAGAGAATTTTTTGCCAAATATTCAGTAGAACTAAAAGAACTGTTTAAAACACAGTTAGAAATGCTTTTTTCTTGAGTCGGTGTTCCAGGAATTTGTTCTAAATCATTAGTCTTACAAAAACATTTACTAATAACCCTAACAGGCTCGTTTTCGCCATAATTGAAAAACATTGCTTTTCCTTCGCTGTTGATAGGTATGCTTGTATATATATTTTTATTGCTGCTACATAAACTGCAATTGCTCCTTCCAAAATTAATATACGAATTTTCTAAGAAGTACGCCTCCGTATATTCACTGTGTTGTCGAACATTTTCCATTGCATCTATAAACTGTTCCGCAGTTGCCAATCCACACCTTGGAAGCTTTTCGTTAAACTGACAACATTTCTTTTGGATATTACTATGAAGCTTTGCCAAAGCATTTCTAGCCGACTTTTCAACAGCATCCGCTCTTTCAAAGAGAATTTTAATCTGTAATTTTGTATACTTTTCGTGATCCCGATAAAACATGCGTAAAATGTTTCTCAATTTACAAAGATCAGCCTGCATTTTTGCCATCTTCTTGTATTTCTGAATGTAATTTTTCTCTTTGTCCTTATGCGTTCTTCGGTACAACTTCACAGAGAATTTAATTTTTTCATTATAGCTTTTGTCACCCCAGTATCTACCCAATATTCTGGTAGCAACTTTTTTCTTATGTTTGTTTCGGTAATCTATATCGTTATCATACCGTTCCTTGCTCTTTTGTTTGGCTGTCTTAATTTTCGCATGTCTATAAACTACATCATTGCAATAACGCTGTTTGTCACTATCAATTTTCGCATCTCGATACGCCTGGTCGGTTGAATACCTTTGCTTTTCTCTTTTCAAGATGCTATCTCTGTTTTTTTGGTAGTACTCTTTTTTTAACTTGCGTGTAGCTTGCTTGATTGAAACCATTATGTAACCATTAGTTGAATTTTTATGTCCCGTATCAAGTATCAAGAACCTAACAAAAAATTAAACTAATTTTTAATTGATTTTTTCAATTTTTACGTCATGTCGCTCATTAAGTCATTTATGGTTATTAGTACACAATAGGTTTTAGATATTACGTCATGTCACTTATTACGTCATATATGGTTATTAGTAGATAATCGGTAAAATATTCGTTCTTTATTATAAAATTATGTAATACTAACTACATCCAACGACTATGACGTCATTGGTCAATATTGTATATAAAAAATTAAGTTTTTCGTAAAAAATAATTAATTGAAAAAAAAATTAAGTGCAAAAGTTGCTAGATCTAGAGATTTCCTTTAAAATGAACCATTGAACAACTCTCTACGATGTTGCAGTCCCAAGCTATCTGTGGAAAAGAAGAAAGAAAAAAAATATCCCGTTTAGGCAGAATGTTGTAGTAGCTGCCACTTTTCTTGATTTTCAAGCCAATATATTTCCCTTGCTGTTCAAGCCAAGGGACAGAAAGTTTCCTATACAGGGGTTTCGGACAAGGCAGTTCTAATGGTGTACTTTTTGTTTTGATATGACTCCTTTTTTAGGAACTATGGGTTTTTATATTTCTTAACATTGGACGTGATCGTCTCTTACTAGGTTGCTAGCTACCGCTGCAACCCGGATTCCTTTAAAATGAGCTATTGAACAACTCTCTACGATGTTCCAGTGCCAAGCTATCTGTGGAAAAGAAAAAAAGAAAAAAAAATATCCCGTTTAGGCAGAATGTTGTAGTAGCTGCCACTTTTCTTGATTTTCAAGCCAATATATTTCCCTAGCTGTTCAAGCCATGGGACAGAAAGTTTCCTATACAGGGGCTTCGGACAAGGCAGTTCTAATGGTGTACTTTTTGTTTTGATATGACTCCTTTTTTAGGAACTATGGGTTTTTATATTTCTTAAAATTCGACGTGATCGTCTCTTACTAGGTTGCTAGCTACCACTGCAAACCGGATTGCTAGCTACCGCTGCAACCCGGATTTAGGGCAAGGCGGTTCTAATAGTGTACTTCTTATTTTGATCTGAATTTTTTGGGGGAGTTATGGGTTTTTATATTTCTCAATATTGGAGGTGATCGTTTCTTACTAGGTTGCTAGCTACCGCTGCAACCTGGATTACTCTATTACAAACAGGAAAAAGCCTATGGCTTTTTCTTAATTTGAATAGTAAGAGACGACCTGGCTACAACCTACGATTATGGCATCATTGATCAATCTTTAACATTAATTATAATCTTATTTTAGTTACAATGGGCTGGAAGTTTGTTCTTTACTGTAATCCCGATAAAACATGCGTAAAATGTTTCTCAATTTACAAAGATCAGCCTGCATTTTTGCCATCTTCTTGTATTTCTGAACGTAATTTTTCCCTTTGTCCTTATGCGTTCTTCGGTACAACCTCGCAGAGAAATTAATTTTTTCATTATAGCTTTTGTCACCCCAGTATCTACCCATTATTCTGGTAGTAACTTTTTTCTTATGTTTGTTTCGGTAATCTTTATCATTATCATACCGTTCCTTGCTCTTTTGTCTAGCCTGCTCAATTGTTGCTTCTCTGTAATCTTCATCATTACCATACCGTTCCTTGATCTTTTGTTTGGCTGTCTCAATTTTGGCATGTCTATAAACTACATCATTGTGATAACACATCTTGCTGTTTTGTTTTGCTCTCTCAATTATTACTTCTCGATACGCCTGGTCGGTTGAATACCTTTGTTTTGCTCTCTCAATTATTCTTCTCGATACGCCTGGTCGGTTGAATACCTTTGTTTTGCTCTCTCAATTATTACTTCTCGATACGCCTGGTCGGTTGAATACCTTTGCTTTTTTCTTTTCAAGTTACTATCTCTGTTGTTTGTGTAGTACTGTTTTTTCAACTGCATCATTGATCAATCTTTAAAAATCTAGTTTAAATTAAGAGATTAAAATTATTGCTCGGATACCATAAATTTTTTTGCAGTTTACATAATAACTTTAGCGATCCTGAACTTAGAACTAAAATAAAATAAAATCATCTTCTCGAGAGATGAGCGTGTATAAATTTTGCATTCACGTATTACGTCATATATGGCTATAACCTATATATACGGTTATAATGTCATTCATCAAGCTTGTACATGAAAATGCAGTTTTTTTTGTCAAATTTTATTCTATTAAATTTTTTTTTATCTTTAATTACAAAAGGCAGTAGATGTAGCGATTTCCTTTAAATTGAGCCATTATACAGCTGTCTATGATTTTCCAGTGGCCAGCTAGCTTTGGAGGAAAATCAAACGGAATGAAAAAAATGTGCCGTATGTGGAGAATATCGTAGTTACAGCCAATTTTCTTGATTTTCATGCCAATATATTTTCCGTGTCATTAACGCCAAGGGGCCATAATTTTGGTATATATAGGTTTTGGATAAGGCAGTTCTAATAGTGTATTTCTTGTTTTGATCTGAATCTATTTTCAGGAGTTATGGGTTACTTTATTTTTTACTATTGGACGTGATCATCTCTTACTAGGTTGCTAGCTACCGCTATAACCCGCATTATAATGATAACAAACAGGACTATTTCTATAAAACTATTTCTATAAACTATATCTTCGAAATAGTAAGAGACTAACCTCAAACAATCAATTGGCTAACTAATTCCAATGTATGCTTTTACATGTAATTCCAATGATCTTCTTTTAATGTAACTTTGAAATAGTAAGAGACTAGCCTTAAACAATCAAATAGCTAACTAAATCAAATGTATGTAATGGGATTTTATTCCAATGGTCGTCTTTTAATGGAAAATTTTAATATATTGGCCTTAAATAAAACTGTACTAGCCTACACTATAGTTAAGTGGCCTATAAAATTTAGTAGAGGCAAGAGGTCGTTCTTTATTATAACGGATAAAACCTCAAAGAATCAGGCAGCTAACTAAGTCCAATATAAGCAATTGTTTGTTCTTCTAATGATCATCTTTTAATTTGGTGTTTCTTACTAGGTTGCTAGCTACCACTTAAACCCGGATTATGTAATAGGTTGCTAGCTACCGCTGCAGCCTAGATATTCTTATTTCTGCTACTATGGGCTAAGGTTCGTTCTTTCATGTAAAACTAGCAAAACATTTTTTAAGTCTGATGAAGATTTAACTAATGTGTCAAAAGTAAGGTTGCAAGTCGACGATTTTGTTTTGGCCTTATTATAATTGGTATGGTGAAATAATAATATGCATATGGCTCTTAAATCCTACTTCTTTATGGTCCCATATGGTTTAGTGGCTAGGATAGTTAACTTTCACTTAACAGGCCCGGGTTCGATTCCCGGTGTGGGAAAATATTTAACTCTATAATCTTCGAACATTTGAACCTTTTATAATTTATAATGATGTATAATATAAATACTGTAATCTTAACTATAGTGAAATTGCCTATGCAAGTTAGTATAGGGAAGAGTTCGATCTTTATTATAATCTTACTAGGTTGCTAGCTACCGCTGCAACCCGGACAATGATCGTCCCTTAATGTACCACTTAAACCCGGATTTTGTAATAGGTTGCTAGCTACCACTGCAACCTAGATATTCTTATTTCTGCTACTATGGGCTAAGGTTCGTTCTTTCATGTAAAACTAGCAAAACATTTTTTAAGTCTGATGAAGATTTAACTAATGTGTCAAAAGTAAGGTTGCAAGTCGACGATTTTATTTTGGCCTTATTATAATTGGTATGGTAAAATAATAATATGCATATGGCTCTTAAATCATACTTCTTTATGGTTCCATATGGTCTAGTGGCTAGGATAGTTAACTTTCACTTAACAGGCTCGGGTTCGATTCCCGGTGTGGGAAAATTTTTAACTCTATAATCTTCGAAAACTTGAACCTTTTATAATTTATAATGATGTATAATATAAAAACTGTAATCTTAACTATAGTGAAGTTGCGTATGCGAGTTAGTATAGGGAAGAGTTCGATCTTTATTATAACTTTTCTTGATTTTCAAGCCAATATATTTCCCTTGCTGTTCAAGTTAAGGGACAGAAATTTTACTATACAGGGGTTTCGGACAAAGCGGTTCTAATGGTGTACTTTTTGTTTTGATCTGACTCCTTTTTTAGGAGCTATGGGTTTTTATATTTCTTAACATTGGACGTGATCGTCTCTTACTAGGTTGCTAGCTACCGCTGCAACCCGGATGAGACGAGTCGCTCTTACTATACAACATACAGTTCGTTATCACGAACTGTTTGCTTTGATGAATCTATTGGTGATGAATATTTATGATGAACTATATCGGTTTTTGTTGCTAGCTACCGCTGCGACCCCGATAAAAAACTGATTACAAACAGGAAAAAGCCTACGGCTTTTTCTTCTTTGAAATAGTCAGAGACGAACCTCAAACAATCAAGTAGCTAACTAATTCCAATGTACACAATTGTTCGTTATTCTAATAATCGTCTTTTAATGTAATAATTAAGTGGCGTATAAAATTTAGCATAGGGAAGAAGTCGTTCCTTATTATAACATCAAAAATGCAGTTTTTGGTGGAAAAATTTATTCTCTTTTAGAAATAATTTATTTTAGTTACTATAGATTTTTAACCCAATTAATTTCCTTTAAAATGAGCTATTGAACAACTCTCTACGATGTTCCAGTGCCAAGCTATCTGTGGAAAAGAAAGAAAAAAGAAAAAAAAAGAAAAAAATATCCCGTTTAGGCAGAATGTTGTAGTAGCTGCCACTTTTCTTGATTTTCAAGCCAATATATTTCCCTTGCTGTTCAAGCCAAGGGACAGAAAGTTTCCTATACAGGGGTTTCGGACAAGGCGGTTCTAATGGTGTACTTTTTGTTTTGATCTGAATCCTCTGTTAGGAACTATGGGTTTTTATATTTCTTAACATTGGACGTGATCGTCTCTTACTAGGTTGCTAGCTACCGCTGCAACCCGGATTTTACGTCACGTCGCTCATTAAGTCATATATGGTTATTAGTACACAATAGGTTTTAGATATTACGTCATATCACTTATTACGTCATATATGGTTATTAGTAGATAATCGGTAAAATATTCGTTCTTTATTATATTATCTTTAATTACAGGTTGAACTAGATGCAGTCAGTTACTAATGAGACGAGTCGCTCTTACTATACAACATACAGTTCGTTATCACGAACTGTTTGCTTTGATGAATCTATTGGAATCAAAATTTCGTTCTTTCGAGTTTCGGTTACTATTGAGACAAGTAGCTATTATTACTATAGAGTTGATTACCATGAACTGTTAGATTGCTTCAAAATTCAAATATCTTTGAAAAGATTGCAGAATGAAAATACATAAAAAATTTAGTTTTTTTTGAAAAAATTGATTCTACTGAAAAATTATTTAATTTTTAATTACAAAAGTAACTTGATGTAGTAATTTCCTTTAAAATGAGCTATTATATAGCTCTCTCTGATTTTCCAGTGTCCAGCTAGCTGAGGAGAAAAAAAATTGTAAAGAAAAAAAGATGCCGTTGTGGAGAACTTTTAATGTAAAAATATAAATACTGTAATCTTAACTATAGTGAAGTTGCGTATGCAAGTTAGTATAGAGAAGAGTTTGATCTTTATTATATAACTCTCTTTTTATACTGTATATATATTCCTTATATATACTATATATTCCTTATATATAATCCTTATATTCCTTATATATATTCCTTATATTCCTTATATATACTATATATATATTCCTTATAACACTTCAGTTACTATGGACTACAGATCGTTCTTTAATGTAATTCAAGCCAATATATTTCCCTTGCTGTTCAAGCCAAGGGACTGACAGTTTCCTATACAGGGGTTTCGGACAAGGTGGTTCTAATGGTGTACTTTTGAATTTGATCTGACTCCTTTTTTAGGAACTATGGGTTTTTATATTTCTTAACATTGGACGTGATCGTCTCTTACTAGGTTGCTAGCTACCGCTGCAACCCGGATTATGACGTCACGGCGTAATGATTTTATTTCATGATGACGTCATGGCGCAATGATATTATTTCATGACGTCTTCAGAAACCACAACATAATTTCATGTTTTTCTATTCACGTCATAGCTCTAATATAAAACTATGACAACATTCATTATTTATCTAGTAGGGTTTCAGACAAGGTAGTTCTAATGATGTACTTTTGTTTTGATCTTACTCTATTTTTAGGAGTTTTGGGTTTTTATATTTCTTAGCATGGGACTGATCGTCTCTTACTAGGTTGCTAGCTACTGCTGCAACCCAAATTATGAGAGGCAGCCTGGCCGAGTGGTCCAAGACACTGGTGTTAGCCACCAGTCTCTTCGGAGGCGTGGGTTCAAATCTTACCGCTGGTATACGATTATGTTTGAAAGACTGCAGTGTGAAAAGACATCAAAAATGCAGTTTTTGGTGGAAAAATTTATTCTCTTTTAGAAATAATTTATTTTAATTACTATAGATTTGTAACCCAATTAATTTCCTTTAAAATGAGCTATTGAACAACCCTCTATGATGTTCCAGTGCCAAGCTATCTGTGGAAAAGAAAAAAGAAAAAAAAAGAAAAAAATATCCCGTTTAGGCAGAATGTTGTAGTTGCTGCCCCTTTTCTTGATTTTCAAGCCAATATATTTCCCTTGCTGTTCAAGCCAAGGGACAGAAAGTTTCCTATACAGGGGTTTCGGACAAGGCGGTTCTAATGGTGTACTTTTTGTTTTGATCTGACTCCTCTGTTAGGAACTATGGGTTCTTATATTTCTTAACATTGGACGTGATCGTCTCTTACTAGGTTGCTAGCTACCGCTGCAAGCCGGATGGAATTACTAACTTATACTATAATTAAGTGAAGTATCATACTTAGTATAGGCAAGAGGTCGTTCTTTACTATAAATTTATTATAATTATAATTATTTTCCAGTTAACATTGGCTAGATGTCATTCTTTACTATAAAAAAATTCAAATATCTTTGAAAAACTGCAGCATGAAAAGACATCAAAAATGCAGTTTTTAGTGGAAAAATGTATTCTGTTTTAAAAATAACATGTTTAATTTACAAAAGGTTTTTAACCCCGATAATTTACTATAAAATGAGCCATTGAACGACTCTCTACGATGTTCCAGTGCCAAGCTATCTGTGGAAAAGAAAAAAAGAAAAAAAATATCCCATTTAGGCAGAATGTTGTAGTAGCTGCCACTTTTCTTGATTTTCAAGCCAATATATTTCCCTTGCTGTTCAAGCCAAGGGACATAAATTTTACTATACAGTGGTTTCGGACAAGGCGGTTCTAATGGTGTACTTTTGAATTTGATCTGACTCCTTTTTTAGGAACTATGGGTTTTTATATTTCTTAACATTGGACGTGATCGTCTCTTACTAGGTTGCTAGCTACCGCTGCAAACCGGATTCAATATTTATCTAGTAGGGTTTCAGACAAGGTAATTCTAATGATGTACTTTTGTTTTGATTTGACTCTATTTTTAGGAGTTTTTTCATATTTCTTAGCATTGGACTGATCGTCTCTTACTAGATTGCTAGCTACTGCCGCAACCCAGATTCAATTATATATTTATTTATGAGAGGCAACCTGACCGAGTGGTCCAAGGCACTGGTGTTAGCCACCAGTCTCTTCGGAGGCGTGGGTTCAAATCTTACCGCTGGTATACGATTATGTTTGAAAGACTGCAGTGTGAAAAGATATCGAAAATGCAGTTTTTGGCGGAAAAATTTATTCTCTTTTAGAAATAATTTATTTTAATTACAAAAGGTTTTTAACCCAATTAATTTCCTTTAAAATGAGCTATTGAACAACCCTCTACGATGTTCCAGTGCCAAGCTATCTCTGGATACAAAAGAAAAGAGAAAAAAATATCCCGTTTTTGGAGAATAACGTGGTAAAAGTCAATTTGCTTGATTTTCAAGCCAATATATTTTCTTTGTTATTCAAGCCAAAGGGCGGTAAGTTTCCTTTATAGAGGTTTCGGACAAGGCAGTTCTAATGGTGTACTTTTTGTTTTGATCTGACTCCTCTGCTAGGAACTAAAGGGTTCTTATATTTCTTAACATTGGACGTGATCGTCTCTTACTAGGTTGCTAGCTACCGCTGCAACCCGGATGTAATCTTCATCATTGTGATAACGCTCCTTGCTCTTTTGTCTAGCCTGCTCAATTGTTGCTTCTCTGTAATCTTCATCATTACCATACCGTTCCTTGATCTTTTGTTTGGCTGTCTCAATTTTTGCATGTCTATAATCTTCATCATTGTGATAACACATCTTGCTGTTTTGTTTTGCTCTGTGAATTATTACTTCTCGATACGTCTGGTCGGTTGAATACCTTTGCTTTTTTCTTTTCGAGATACTATCTCTGTTGTTTGTGTAGTACTGTTTTTTTAACTTGCGTTAGCTTTCTTTGATCTAACCATTATCTAATTATGAATGAGAACATTTACAGTTCTGACGATTCTTATATAGTAATTATGACGTCACGGCATAATGATTTTATTTCATGACGTCATGGCGCAATGGTATTATTTCATGACGTCTTCAGAAATAACAATATAATTTCGTGTATTTCTATTCACGTCATAGCTCTAATTCATCTATTAGGGTTTCAGACAAGGTAGTTCTAATGATGTACTTTTGTTTTGATCTGACTGTATTTTTAGGAGTTTTGGATTTTTCTATTTCTTAGCATTTGACTGATCGTCTCTTGCTAGGTTGCTAGCTACTGCTGCAACCCAAATTATGAGAGGCAGCCTGGCAGTGTGGTCTAAGGCACTGGTGTTAGCCACCAGTCTCTTCGGAGGCGTGGGTTCAAATCTTTCCGCTGCTATACGATCCTGTTTGAAAGACTGCAGTGTGAAAAGACATCAAAAATGCAGTTTTTGGTGGAAAAATTTATTCTCTTTTAGAAATAATTTATTTTAGCTACTATAGATTTTTAATCCAATTAATTTTCTTTAAAATGAGCCATTGAACAACTCTCTACGATGTTCCAGTGCCAAGCTATATCTGGATAAAAAAGAAAAACAGAAAAAAAATATCCCGTTTAGGTAGAATGTTGTAGTAGCTGCCACTTTTCTTGATTTTCAAGCCAATATATTTCCCTTGCT
The DNA here is from genome assembly GCA_027921565.1 of Artemia sinica. Lineage (NCBI taxonomy): Eukaryota > Metazoa > Arthropoda > Branchiopoda > Anostraca > Artemiidae > Artemia > Artemia sinica. The sequence goes on along the minus strand of JAPEVW010000397.1, from coordinate 96,257 downwards.
GTTCAAGCCAAGGGACAGAAAATTTACTATACAGGGGTTTCGGACAAGGCGGTTCTAATGGTTTACTTTTGAATTTGATCTGACTCCTTTTTTAGGAACTATGGGTTTTTATATTTTTTAACATTGGACGTGATCGTCTCTTACTAGGTTGCTAGCTACCGCTGCAACCCGGATGGTGTTAGTCACCAGTCTCTTCGGAGGCGTGGGTTCAAATCTTACCGCTGGTATACGATTATGTTTGAAAGACTGAAGTGTGAAAAGACCAGTCTCTTCGGAGGCGTGGGTTCAAATCTTTCCGCTGGTATACGATTCTGTTTGAAAGACCAGTCTGAAAAGACATCAAAAATGCAGTTTTTGGTGGAAAAACTTATTCCCTTTTATACTTATTCCCTTTTATTCCCTTATATTTATTTTAGTTACTATGGATTTGTAACCCAATTAATTTCCTTTAAAATGAGCTATTAAACAACTCTCTACGATGTTCCAGTGCCAAGCTATATCTGGAAACGAAAGAAAAAAGAAAAAAAATATCCCGTTTAGGCAGAATGTTGTAGTAGCTGGCACTTTTCTTGATTTTCAAGCCAATATATTTTCCTTGCTGTTCAAGCCAAGGGACAGAAAGTTTACTATACAGAGGTTTCGGATAAGGCGGTTCTAATGGTGTACTTTTTGTTTTGATCTAGCTCCTTTTTTAGGAGCTATGGGTTTTAATATTTCTTAACATTGGACGTGATCGTCTCTTACTATTTTGCTAGCTACCGCTGCAACCGGGATAAATTTATAGAGGAAATAGTTCGTTCTTTATAATAATGGAACCACCATATATCAGTTACTATTGATGAGATATCGTTCTTTACTGTAAAACATTTTCCGTTGCATCTATAAACTGTTCCGCAGTTGCCAATCCATACCTTGGAAGCTTTTCGTTAAACTGACAACATTTCTTTTGGATATTGCTATGAAGCTTTGCCAAAGCATTTCTAGCCGACTTTTCAACAGCATCCGCTCTTTCAAAGAAAATTTTAATCTGTAATTTTGAATACTTTTCGTGATCCCGATAAAACATGCGTAAAATGTTTCTCAATTTACAAAGATCAGCCTGCATTTTTGCCATTTTCTTGTATTTCTGAATGCAATTTTTCCCTTTGTCCTTGTGCGTTCTTCGGTACAACCTCGCAGAGAATTTAATTTTTTCATTATAGCTTTTGTCACCCCAGTATCTACCCATTATTCTGGTAGCAACTTTTTTCTTATGTTTGTTTCGGTAATCTATATCGTTATCATACCGTTCCTTGCTCTTTTGTTTGGCTGTCTCAATTTTCACTTCTCGATACCCCTGATCCGTAACATACCTCCGTTTTCCTCTGTCATATTTCATTTTCTTAAATCCTGGATCACAAGACATCTTAGTAGCAATCCTTACGCGTTCTCAAGCTTTATTGCGTTCGGTGGCATTTTTATCTCTTTTAAATAAACTTTTCTGATATTTCAGGATGTTTGCTTTATTTTTTGTGTAGTAAAGTTTTCTATTAGTAGAAATTTGGATTGCTCTATTTTGATATTTTTTTGGTTATTCTTTCTTTTTTTCCTTTCAAGTGAGACCATAATTTTTGAACGTTTAAAATTATTAAGTACGCAATACCCGGTGTCGAGTATCTAAAACCTAGCATAAAACAAAACTAATTTTAAAATTTTCAGGTATTTATCTTGTTTGAATTACAAAATTAGTATTATTGGTTAGACACCATAAATATTTTTGCAGTTTACATAATAAGTTTAGCGATTCTGGACTGAAAACTAAAATAATTGCAATTATAAGACTATAATATGGAGATACGTACTTTACGGGTTACAAACCAAAAAAAGTTTGGTTCCAGGATACAATAATAACTTTGAACTGAGATGAAAAAAAAAATTTCTTCCAGGAGACAAAAAGTAAAACTAATTATAAAATTTTCATGTATTTTTGTTGTTTAAATTAAGAACTTACTATTACTGATTAGGCATCATAAATATTTTTGCAGTTTACATAATAATTTTAGTGATTAAGCCAAAAAAGAAAATTTTGGTTCCAGGAGTTTCGGTTACTATTGAGACAAGTAGCTATTATTACTATAGAGTTCATTACCATGAACTGTTTGATTGCTTAAAAATTCAAATATCTTTGAAAAGACTGCAGTATGAAAATACATCAAAATGCAATTTTTTTGACAAAATTGATTCTACTTTTAAAAGTATTTTATTTTTAAATACAAAAGTGACTAGATGTTGCAATTTCCTTTAAAATGAGCTATTATACAGCTCTCTATGATTTTCCAGTGCCCAGCTAGTTGAGGAGGAAAATCAAGCAGAAAGAAAAAAATACCCCGTTTGTGGAGAATAACTTGGTTAAAGTCAATTTTCTTGATTTTCAAGCCAATATATTTTCTTTGTTATTCAAGCCAAAGAGTGATAAGTTTCCTTAATAGGGGTTTTGGACAAGGTGGTTCTAATGGTGTAATTTTTGTTTTGATCTGACTCCTTTTTCTCAGGAGTTAGGGGTTTTTATATTTCTTAACATTGGACGTGATCGTCTCTTACTAGGTTGCTAGCTACCGCTACAACCCGGATTGCTAGCTACCGCTGCAACACGGATATACATTACAAACCTATACTATAATTAAGTGGCCTATAAAATTTAGTATAGACAAGAGGTTGTTCTTTATTATTATCCCAGCCCCCGTAATAATACATGGCAGCATCGGCAGACAAATGTCAATCAGTTAGTCAGTGAGGTGCCCATGGAATCTATTGCAAGCACCAACATATGAAATAAACCCGTAGGGAAACGCGTCAGGCCCCTCAGAATAATAGAAAGGACCCAGAAGGGAGCCAGAATTTTTTATAGGTCCTACCCAAAACAAGTACCGTCATTTAGTGATTATAATATCATATTACCCTTCCCATTCTTTCTCATATATCTGATTTCCTTGTTCATCAACCACTAACATAGCCGCCGAGTATATAATGTTTTCCTTCGCGTTCATTATTGTAATAAATTCGGTATCAATTATCGCCTTTCGGATAGGCCTTGATTCTGTTGTCATGATCTGAAAATTATCAGTTTATAGCTACGCAATTTTTACACTAGCTTAATTGACAAATTAATAATAAATTAATTCTAGAAGCAAACGAAAAGATGAGACTAAAGAATTTCATCATAATGCTCGTTGTTCACGCAGCAGCCCAAGATATTGTAAAGCATGGAGTAATATTTAAGCATGAAAATGCATTGCTAGCCAGCCATAATGCATGGAAAATTTTTACGAAATTGGACCCCAAACCCTTTGAAACCTTGTTCCAACAAGTAAGCAAGGCTAGAGAAAAATACGAACGAACTCAAAGAATCGATATTTCTATTCCTAAGATCAGATAAGAGATTGCAGACCAGTAAAATAATACATAGTTAAGATAAAAAAGAGTTCCCAATTCCAGTTATCCCCAAACTAAAATCAAAATTCGTAATAGATGACTTTGAAAAGAAAATGGCAGAAATTGACATTGCACTAGGAACCAGCACCAAAGAAGACAGAAGGAAAACGTCAGCAAATAGCGTTGAATATTCTTCGAGAAACTTTACTGCAATAAAATCTATAGAAAACCCTAAATTATTGACTAGGAGGAATGGAAAACTCTATGATGGAAATAACGCAATGCTGAACGAATTACCAAGCCTATGGACTTTTTCAAAGAATTGTGGCAGAATCATGCCGAGAACAACGTCATTAAACGGACTAAAGTAAGAAAAGAAAATAGCAATAGATCCCTAAGAATACAAAATACCAACCTAGAAGAAATAGACAAGTCAACGAACAAGTTCTCAAATACCCAACAAAATTATGAATATAAAAATTTCACAGAAAGAAATGAAAAAGATATCACGACAACCACACCTACATATGAGACCCCAGCCAAAGAGATACAGTCTTCGATATCGGAAACTACTACAAACACAGCATCAGAATTGATTGAACTTAGTGGAGAATCTCCTAGAAACTTAACTATATTAACTTATCTAAAACCTACGACATTTACAAAATGGACATGGTTGACTGGGCCCACATTTACGCATACCCTTTCTATTGGCAAAGTCTGTATAAAACAAAGAGCGAGAATCCCAATAACGCATACCAAAATACAAACGATAAAGGTACAAGGGCATAAGCCAGAAGAAAAGAAAACTGATTATGAAAAAGAGGAAGAAGAAAATTACGTACATAAGAAATGTTGGACAATAGCCGGCAAATGTACGTGTGCTGGACTAGCCATGGCCGACCAACCGACAAAAGAAGGTATCGAACCATTACCTGATCTAAATGAGAAAAATGCCCTTAGAGTATCAACTCATCAAGCCTTCTTAACAATATACAGACAAAGATTACAGGCCTTATTTGAATTATTTAACACAGAAATACAAAAATTAAAACAAAATACTACAAGAATTTTTGAAGTATTCTTTCGAAGAAGTAAATACCGAAGATCTACAAGCCTAATTCACATCATTGGAGAACTCGCCTCCCACCTTGTTGGGTTAAAAACGGAGGAGGACTTAAACATCCTGAGGGAAAATGTAAAAAAGTTAAATAATGACATGAACATAACATTACACGTCCAAAAAATACAAGCTAGTATAGCAAACTATCAAAGAGATAAAGTCGAAATGATATCTAAGAAAATCTCAAAAACTGTAAACGTAATGAATTATTTAAGGAACGAAGTGGATCGTGTGGTTACAGATGCGAGCCTTACTATGATATCACTCGATATAATTACCATATCACTGCTAAACCTAGCGACAGATGTTAGTAAGTTCGAGTTCGCATTATTTGCCCTCACTGGGGGAACTTGTCATACGATCTAGTAGATCCTTCTAACCTAAAAAGTATTTTAGACGAAATAAAAACGCACCTAATGTTTGGTTTACATTTACCCATAGAGCCAGAAGTATCAAATTTATTTCTTTTTTTCACAAAGTTAAAGGTCCACATCACGGAAATAAATGAACAATTATTCGCGGTAGTAACGGTTCCATTGATAAATCAACAATCCATATACGACTTGTAAAAAATTTCTACCTTCCTCGCTAATATAAAAAAGACAAATTCATTTATGACTATCACACCTGAAGAAGAATATTTACTTGTTGATCAAGATAGAAGAAAATATGCCTTAGCTAATCCACAAGACTTAAAAGAGTGCGTGTCATTTAAAAACCTAGTATGCCAGCTAACATTACCTATTTATAATGTCAAATCTGGAGCTTGTATGCTAGATATATTTTTAAAAGACACCCAACAAGAAGAAATCCCTAATTCTTACGTAGCTTTAATAGGAAGTACTAAACGAGAAATATTCATACACCTTAGAAATGATCTTTGGTTATTTTCTGTTCCAAAAGAAACTGTTGGAACTTAGTCTTGTTATAATAGTACTGAAAGAATCGATCGAAGTTATTGGACCGAATTACTATTACAAGATGTAGGTACAATAACCGTAAAACAGGGATGTCGACTTGTAATTAAAGAAACGACAGTGCAAACGCCGTTAATAACTACAAGCACAAATATAATAAGTCCTAAACTAATCAATGTTAAGGCAATCAACCTATCGTACACTATCCCCAATATAGTTACTGAGGAACTGAAAACCTCAATATGGTCCAAAATAGAAAGAATATGTTCCTCTATTCTTACCGTTTATAAAAATAAGAGAAACATTGGATTCCCAGATCTTCTAATCAAGAATGAGAGAATTTACATCTTTGTCGTTCTTAAGTAGTAATTATGACGTCACGGTGTAATGACTTTATTGACGTCATGGCGCAATGATATTATTTCATGACGTCATCAGAAACAACAATATAATTTCGTGTTTTTCTATTCACGTCATAGCTCTAATATAAAGCTATGACGACATTCATTATTTATCTAGTAGGGTTTCAGACAAGGTAGTTCTAATGATGTACTTTTGTTTTGATCTTACTCTATTTTTAGGAGTTTTGGGTTTTTATATTTCTTAGCATGGAACTGATCGTCTCTTACTAGGTTGCTAGCTACTGCTGCAACCCAAATTATAAGAGGCAGCCTGGCCGAGTGGTCCAAGACACTGGTGTTAGCCACCAGTCTCTTCGGAGGCGTGGGTTCAAATCTTACCGCTGGTATACGATTATGTTTGAAAGACTGCAGTGTGAAAAGACATCAAAAATGCAGTTTTTGGTGGAAAAATTTATTCTCTTTTAGAAATAATTTATTTTAGTTACTATAGATTTTTAACCCAATTAATTTCCTTTAAAATGAGCTCTTGAACAACCCTCTACGATGTTCCAGTGCCAAGCTATCTGTGGAAAAGAAAAAAGAAAAGAGAAAAAATATCCTGTTTTGGGAGAATACCGTGGTTAAAATCAATTTTCTTGATTTTCAAGCCAATATATTTCCCTTGCTGTTCAAGCCAAGGGACAAAAAGTTTCCTATACAGGGGTTTCTGACAAGGCGGTTCTAATGGTGTACTTTTTGTTTTAATCTGACTCCTCTGTTAGGAACTATGGGTTTTTATATTTTTTAACATTGGACGTGATCGTCTCTTACTAGGTTGCTAGCTACCACTGCAACCCGGATTGCTAGCTACCGCTGCAACCCGGATTTTATTTTATAAGTCTTCGATAGTCTAATGGTAAGCATGCCCACTTGTTACCTGAGAGAAGGGGGTTCGATTCCCCGTCGGGGAGAACTTTTAATATATTGAATTAAAAGCACTATCTTTTCAATTTAAAATTTAAAAAGAAACTTGTTTATTTACATTCTAGCTAAAATAATGAAGATAATATGAATGAACCACAGTGTTCAGTTTCTTTGGACTTGAGTTCGTTTTTTCACTATAAATACAAACAGGAAAAAGCCTACGGCTTTTTCTTCTTTTAAATAGTAAGAGACGAAACTCAAACAATCAAGTAGCTAACTAAGTCCAATGTATGGAATGGTTTGTTATTTCAGTGATCGTCTTTTAATGTAAAAGATGAAAAAAATTTCTTCCAGGAGACAAAAAGTAAAACTAATTATAAAATTTTCATGTATTTTTGTTGTTTAAATTAAGAAATTACTATTACTGATTAGGCATCATAGATATTTTTGCAGTTTACATAATAATTTTAGCGATTAAGCCAAAAAAGAAAATTTTGGTTCCAGGAGTTTCGGTTACTATTGAGACAAGTAGCTATTATTACTATAGAGTTCATTACCATGAACTGTTTGATTGCTTCAAAATTCAAATATCTTTGAAAAGACTGCGGCATGAAAATACATCAAAAATGCAATTTTTTTGACAAAATTGATTCTACTTTAAAAAGTATTTTATTTTTAATTACAAAAGGCACTAGATGTTGTAATTTCCTTTAAAATGAGCTATTATACAGCTCTCTATGATTTTCCAGTCCCCAGCTAGCTAAGAAGGAAAATCAAGCGGAAAGAAAAAAATATCCCGTTTGTGGAGAATAACGTGGTAAAAGTCAATTTGCTTGATTTTCAAGCCAATATATTTTCTTAGTTATTCAAGCCAAAGGGCGGTAAGTTTCCTTTATAGAGATTTCGGACAAGGTGGTTCTAATGGTGTACTTTTTGTTTTGATCTGACTCTTTTTTTAGGAGTTGGGGGGTTTTAATTTTCTTTACATTGGAGGTGATCGTCTCTTACTAGGTTGCTAGTTACCACTGCAACCCGGATTTAGATATTACGTCTGGTCACTTATTACGTCATATATGGTTATTAGTAGATAATCGGTAAAATATTCGTTCTTTATTATAACGTAAAAAAACTGATTCTTTTTGAAAAATAATTTGTTTTAATTACAAAAGGTTTTTGACCCCATTAATTTCCTTTAAAATGAGCCATTGAACAAGTCTCTACGATGTTCCAGTGCCAAGCTCTCTGTGGATAGTATAGGCAAGAGGTCGTTCTTTATTATAATTCATTTTTGTATATTTTTTTATATTCAATTTTGTTTTATTCATTTTATATTCGTTATTATGAATCTGAAAAACATTTTGGGGGAGGGGGGGTTCAAACCAACTAAACCCTTTGGATACGTCTTTGAATGTTAGCTAGCTACCGCTGCAACCCGGATAAAAAATTATTATCATATCTTATATGTAACTTTTATTTTATAAGTCTTCGATAGTCTAATGGTAAGCATGCCCACATGTTACCTGGGAGAAGGGGGTTTGATTCCCCGTCGGGGAGAACTTTTAATATGTTGAATTAAAAGCACTATCTTTTCAATTTAAAATTTAAAAAAGAAACTTGTTTATTTGCATTCTAACTAAAATAATGAAGATAATATGAATGAACCACAGGGTTCAGTTTCTTTGGACTTGAGTTCGTTTTTTCATTATAAATACAAACAGGAAAAAACCTACGGCTTTTTCTTCTTTTAAATAGTAAGAGACGAAACTCAAACAATCAAGTAGCTAACTAAGTCCAATGTATGGAATGGTTTGTTATTTCAGTGATCGTCTTTTAATGTAACAAGCCATTGAACAACTCTCTATGATATTCCAGTGCCAAGCTATCTGTGGAATTACTAACCTGTGCTATAATTAAGTGGCGTATAAAATTTAGTATAGACAAGTGGTCGTTCTTTATTATAAGAAAAAAAAAGAAAAAAAGAAAAAAATATCCCGTTTAGGCAGAATGTTGTAGTAGCTGCCACTTTTCTTGATTTTCAAGCCAATATATTTCCCTTGCTGTTCAAGCCAAGGGACAGAAAGTTTCCTATACAGGGGTTTCGGACAAGGCGGTTCTAATGGTGTACTTTTTGTTTTGATCTGACTCTTTTTTTTAAGAACTATGGGTTTTTATATTTCTTAACATTGGACGTGATCGTCTCTTACTAGGTTGCTAGCTACCGCTGCAACCCGGATGTTTGAACTACAAAATTAGTATTATTGGTTAGACACCATAAATATTTTTGCAGTTTACATAATAAGTTTAGCGATTCTGAACTGAAAACTAAAATAATTGGAATTATAAGACAATAATATGGAGATACGTACTTTACGTTTTACAAACCAAAAAAAGTTTGGTTCCAGGATACAATAATAACTTATAACTGAGATGAAAGAAAATTTTCTTCCAGGAGACAAAAAGCAAAACTAATTTTTGAATTTTCCTGTATTTTTGTTGTTTAAATTAAAAAATTAGTATTACTGATTAGGCATCATAAATATTTTTGCAGTTTACATAATAATTTTAGTGATTAAGCCAAAAATGAAAATTTTGGTTCCAGGAGTTTCGGTTACTATTGAGACAAGTAGCTATTATTACTATAGAGTTCATTACCATGAACTGTTTGATTGCTTCAAAATTCAAATATCTTTGAAAAGACTGTAGTATGAAAATACATCAAAAATGCAATTTTTTTTGACAAAATTGATTCTTCTTTAAAAAGTATTTTATTTTTAATTACAAAAGGCACTAGATGTAGCAATTTCCTTTAAAATACGCTATTATACAGCTCTCTATGATTTTCCAGTGCCCAGCTAGCTGAGGAGGAAAAAAAGGCGGAAAGAAAAAAATATCCCGTTTGTGGAGAATAACGTGGTAAAAGTCAATTTTCTTGATTTTCAAGCCAATATATTTTCTTTGTTATTCAAGCCAAAGGGTGGTAAGTTTCCTTTATAGAGGTTTCGGACAAGGCGGTTCTAATGGTGTACTTTTTGTTTTGATCTGACTCTTTTTTTTGAATTTGGAGGGTTTTATATTTCTTAACATTGGAGGTGATCGTCTCTTACTAGGTTGCTAGCTACCGCTGCAACCCGGATAAGATTCCAATGTATGCAATGGTTTGTTACTCCAACGATCGTCCTTTAATGTAATTACCTGACATCTCAATTTTCAACCTGATTTCCTAAGTTTTTATATTATTTGCAAATTTTTTAGTTCCCTCCCTAATAAAACGTCCGGGTTCTTGACTGAGTTACCTAACCCATATCAATGAGTTGTGTCCATGGTTAAGAACATTAAAAGGTGACAATAAAAAACCAATATTTTAAACTTCAAACCCTAAATCATGGGGGAGGAAGTCAAATTTATTCTTTTAAAGATTTGTTTTCCTGAAATACTACCTAATGCAACTGCGGGAGCCACATTTAAACAGATTAACTTGATCTTTAATAAATTATAATGTGTTATTTTGTTTAAATAAAGATCTAATCTAGATAATTCAGAGTTATGATCAATTAAACTATGGAAGAAGCTAGTATAAAATGCTATATAAAATCTAGATAGTATTAACCCACAATTAGTTAGAACATTACAAAGTAAAATGGAGACAAAAAAAAACAATAAAAACAGAACATCATTTTTGAGACCCAGATGTTGTGACTTGTGTGCTTCAAAACAGTTAAGATTTTGATATTTCATTTAAGACATCCATTTTTAAGTTTAAAATGACAATATCATTCATTAATCTTATTGTTGAAAACGGCTATTAGCAGAGATAGAGAGTCCAGTGATACTAGGAACACGAGCAGAATTATTCCTCATAATTGCACCGACTCTTAATACCAACTTCTTTGGAATTGAAAGAGACGAACCTCAAAGAATCAAGCAGTTAATTAAGTACAATATATGCAATTGTTTGTTCTTATAATGATCATCCTTTAATATAATTTTCGTGGGAAAATAAAAACTGGTGCAATCTGTCCGCCGATTGCACTGATGAAGCAAACCAATTTTGCATTTTTCCTCGCTCAGTAGAGACGGTAGGTTTTACTTGATTTACTCCTGTTATTTCACTCCTCACAGTTGTGGCACTCCTGGTGCCAGAACTCTTGGCGGTTTCAAAACCGCAGGGACGCCAGTCTCATCAACATTACATACGCACTCAGCTGTAAATTGATGCTTGCCATAGGCATCAAGTACATTATCAAGAAACATCTAAACACCTACTTCGTTGAAGCCACTTGTCCTGGCTTGGCTAGTGGGCTCAGGTACACGAAGCGACATATTGGGGTTTCTTTTCAAAAAAACTGCAATCCAGTCTTTAGAAGCACTGTTTAGTTCTGTCCAAGATGGTGGTGTTTCAATTTCAGTCGCAAAAACATGTTGAAAGGCCAGTTTTTTAACATCATTTGAGGTGAAACCGAGATTCATTCTTGATGCAGTGACAAGATAGTTGCATATGTCCCATTATTGTTTGTTAGAAAAGATTTGCCGATTGTGCTCTATACACTTCTCAGCTTTTCTGATTGCTGCATCAATAACAACTTCAGGCTTTATTTTGAAGTGCGCCAGAGCTGCTCTCATTGACATCCTCCTTTCTAGAAGTGCTCGGACAGCCTCTCTTAGATTTTCTTGTTGTGGTCCGTGGTCCCCAACCGTCTTTTTTGTGTATTTTCTGGGCATTCCCACAAAAATACAGTCATAAGCACAAGAGATAGAGAGAGAGAGAGAAGGAAGAAGAGAACATGAGAGAAGATTGAACATCCTGCTGAAATAAACAAGCTATCTTTTGTCTCTTATTTTATTCCAGTCGATGCTATTTTGGTAAAATTTAAAGTAGCCAATTAGACGTTTTTCACAATCAGGCCAATGAGCCTTTGAGGGATTAATAACATGTAATATTATATGTGTATTTAATGAAGAATAAAACTTATCTTATCTTATCTTATCAGTCAGTTTAATTACTGAATATGGAAACTAAAATCATTTAAGGTTTAAGATTCATGGTCGTAAGGAAAGAAATAAAAAACTCATCTACTGTTGCCCATGTTGGGTAGAACCGGAAATCGTACGGTTCAACCAAAAAAAAGTCCCGATCACCACCCCCCTCCCCTTCCATCACAATCCCACAAAGATATCCGTCTATTAAGAGCATTAAAGAAAAGGTAGATAGCGCAACTTTCATGATTCTAGAACTACCAAATAATTTGGAAGAACAAGCGAAAAAAATTCTGATATTATTCTTACAGCTTAGAACAACCATGTGAAAGGTGCCAGAAAAAAAAAATTGACGTGCACGATTCAACTACGAATTCTTCCTTAAGACATAAAGGTTAGATGGCACTCTTATCAATTATGGTAGAATTTTTCACTAAATGGTGTCTGAGTAATTAAGGGTATCCAGTTCAACCCATATCCAGTTCAAACCCGATCTCCCCTATTTTGTTTCTGAGAGTAATAAAATTTTTAAAAATGTCTTTGTTGACATGTGTATTAAACATGATTGTTCTTGTTATTTGACTTTATACGTATTTTATTATGGGGTAAAGCTCGTTCCTTATTATGACCTTCATGTAAAAATAGGCTTCTTATCCTTCTTTACTATAGTAACATAAACCATTCAAGAATCAGATTTTTGTACGCTTGCTTAGCGCAGTGGATAGTGAGTTGGAATTATAATCCGAAGGTCATAGCTTCAATTCCTGCAGCAAGTAAATTTTAGCAAATTAGTCAATTTAAATATTTAACAGAACTTCTATTAATAACTAATACATCCTACCCGCCGTCTTGACAAATAATACCGCTGAAACCCTGATTAATATAAAAAACCACAAACGGGAAAAAGCCTATGACTTTTTCTTATTTGGAATAGTAAGAGATGAAGTTCAGAGAATCAAGCAGCTAAGTAAGTCCAATATGTGCTTTACTAGGTTTCAGCCATCTCTATTATCCCCATTTATGTGTTAACTAGACTAGACATAGTCCCCATTTATAAAAAAAATCTATATTGATTCTTTATGTATATTATTTAAATTGTGTTTTAATTAAAAAAGGTTTTTAACCAAATCATTTCCATTAAATGAGCAATTAAACAAATCTCTCTGATGTTTCAGTGTCAAGCTATCTGAGGAGAAAAAATCACGCCGTACATGCAGAATTTCGTGACTGCAGCCATTTTTTTTTATTTAAGAGCCAATATATTTCCCTTGTTGTTCAAGCCAAGAAATGCTAAGTTTCCTTTGTAGGGGTTTCGGACAAGGCGATTCTAATAGTGTATTTCCTGCTTTGATCTGACTCTGTTTTTAGGAGTTATGGGTTTACATTTCTTAGTGTTGGACGTGATCGTCTCTTACAAGGTTGCTAGCTACCGCTGCAACCCAGATTCACCAGTCTCTGAAGTTGCTGTCTATACTAAGTCTATATTAACCATTTCAGTTAGTATAAGCTAGAGTTCGTTCTTTATCATAAATACTCTATTAAAAACAGGAAAACGCCTATGGCTTTTTCTTAATTGGAATAGTAAGAGACAACCGGGCTACAACCTACGGTTATGACATCATTAATCAGTCTTTAACATGAAATAATAATCTCCTTCTTGCTACTATGGGCTGGAAGTTTGTTCTTTACTGTAATTTGTTATTGAATATCTTCCATTGCATCTATAAACTGTTCCGCAGTTGCCAATCCATACCTTGGAAGCTTTTCATTAAACTGACAACATTTCTTTTGGATATTACTATGAAGTTTTGCCAGAGCATTTCTAGTCGACTTTTCAACACCATCCGCTCTTTCAAAGAGAATTTTAATCTGTAAGTTTGAATGCTTTTTGTGATGCTGGTTAAACATGCGTAAAATGTTTCTCAATTTACAAAGATCAGCCTGCATTTTTGCCATCTTCTTGTATTTCTGAATGTAATTTATCCCTTTGTCCTTATGAGTTCTTTGGTACAACCTCGCAGAGAATTTAATTTTTTCATTATAGCTTTTATCACCCCAGTAACGCTCCTTAATGTTTTGTTTGGCTCTCTCAATTTTTAATTCTCACTACACCTGGTCAGTTGAATACCTTTGCTTTTTTTCTTATATTTTATTCTGTAATCTTTATCATTTTGATAACGCTCCTTTAATTTTGTCTAGCCTGCTCAATTGTTGCTTCTCTGTAATCTTCATCATTACCATACCGTTCCTTGATCTTTTGTTTGGCTGTCTCAATTTTCGCATGTCTGTAGTCTTCATCATTGTGATAACACATCGTGCTGTTTTGTTTTTCTCTCTCAATCTTTACTTCTCGATACGCCTGGTCGGCTGAATACATTTGCTTTTCTCTTTTCAAGATGCTATCTCTGTTGTTTGTGTAGTACTGTTTTTTTAACTTGCGTGTAGCTTGCTTTGATTTAACCATTATGTAATTCATGAATGAGACCATTTACGTCTTTGTCGTTCTTAAATAGTAATTTAAATATAACTTTACAAGCCTACACTATATTTAAGCGACCCATACCAGTTAGTATAGGCAAGAGTTGGATCTTTATTATAACTTTATTATGATTTGATCTGACTCCTTTGTTAGGAACTATGGGTTTTTATATTTCTTAACATTGGACGTGATCGTCTCTTACTAGGTTGCTAGCTATCGCTGCAACCCGGAAAAAAAACACATTGTGCCCACATCGTTCTTTACTCAGGCAGTGCTAGCGCGCTGCCTATGATAATAAACTGATTACACACAGGAAAAAGCCTACGGCTTTTTCTTCTTTTAAATAGTAAGAGACGAGTCTCAAATAATCAAGTAGCTAGCTAATTCCAAAGGTATTCAATTTTTGTTATTCCAATGATCGTTTTTTATTGTAACTAGGTTTCAGCCATCTCTACAGCCATGATACTATTGGAAATTACATATTCCCTATTTATGTTTTAGTTAACATGGGCAAGGTGTCGTTCTTTATTGTATTGCTAGCTACCGCTGCAACCCGGATATGGACTAAGCTTCGTTCTTTCATGTAAAACTAGCAAAACATTTTTTAAGCCTGATGAAGATTTAACTAATGTGTCAAAAGTAAGGTTGCAAGTAGACGATTTTGTTTTGGCCTTATTATAATTGGTATGGTGAAATAATAATACGCATATGGCTCTTAAATCATACTTCTTTATGGTTCAATATGGTCTAGTGGCTAGTATAGTTAACTTTCACTTAATAGGCTAGGGTTCGATTCCCGGGATGGGAAAATTTTTAACTCTATAATCTTCGAACATTTGAACCTTTTATAATTTTTAATGATGCATAATATAAATACTGTAATCTTAACTATAGTGAAGTTGCGTATGCAAGTTAGTATAGGGAAGAGTTCGATCTTTATTATAAAATTTGCCAATCTCTGAAGTTGCTCTTCATACCAAATATTTCGGTTAGTATAGGCAAGAGATCGTTCCTTTATGTAATCATATATATTATTATCGAACCTGATTACAAACAGGAAAAAGCCTACGGCTTTTTCTTCTTTGAAATAGTAAGAGACGAACCTCAAACAATCAAGTAGCTAATTAAGTCCAATGTATGCAATGGTTTGTTTTTTCAATGATCGTTCTTTAATGTAAAAAAAAAGAAAAAAATATCTCGTTTGGGGAGAATAACGTGGTTAAAGTCAATTTTCTCGATTTTCAAGCCAATATATTTCCCTTGCTGTTCAAGCCAAGGGACAGAAAGTTTCCTATACAGGGGTTTCGGACAAGGCGGTTCTAATGGTGTACTTTTTGTTTTGATCTGACTCCTGCCTTAGGAGCTATGAGTTTTTATATTTCTTAACATTGGACGTGATCGTCTCTTACTAGGTTGCTAGCTACCGCTGCAACCCAGACAGCAACCCGGATCAATTAACATGGGTTAAGGGTCGTTCTTTACTATAATATGTTTGAAAGACTGCAGTGTGAAAAGACATCGAAAATGCAGTTTTTGGTGGAAAAATTTATTCTCTTTTAGAAATAATTTATTTTAGTTACAAAAGGTTTTTAACCCAATTAATTTCCTTTAAAATGAGCTATTTAACAACCCTCTACGATGTTCCAGTGCCAAGCTATCTCTGGAAACAAAGAAAAAAAGAAAAAAAGAAAAAAATATCCCGTTTAGGAAGAATGTTGTAGTAGCTGCCACTTTTCTTGATTTTCAAGCCAATATATTTCCCTTTCTGTTCAAGCCAAGGGACAGAAAGTTTCCTATACAGGGGTTTCGGACAAGGCGGTTCTAATGGTGTACTTTTTGTTTTGATCTGACTCCTTTTTTAGGAACTATGGGCTTTTATATTTCTTAACATTGGACGTGATCGTCTCTTACTAGGTTGCTAGCTACCGCTGCAACCCGGATTGCTAGCTACCGCTGCAACCCGGATTAATAACAAGCCGACATATTTTCTTTGTTGTTGAAGCAAAGAGACTCCGGGTTACAGATTCCACTGCAAACCGGATACCTCTACAATCTGGATAGCTTGCAGCTACCCCTGGAACCAACATATATCAGTTACTATGGGTGAGAGATCGTTCTTTACTGTAATTCTCTCTTAAAGAGCGGATTTTGTTGAAAAGTCGGCTAGAAATGCTTTTGTCAAACTTCATAGTAATATCCAAATGAAATGTTGCATGTTTAATGAAAAGCTTCCAAGGAATGGACCGGAAACTTTGGAACAGTTTACAGATGTATTGGGAAATATTAGACATCACTCTGGAAACATGGAGGCGTAATTGTCCTTTACTTAGTTTCAGCTTTATTCGATGATCAAACCTTTACGTATATGTGGAGAATAACGTGGTTAAATTCAATTTTCTTGATTTTCCAGCCAAAATATTTCCCTTGCTGTTCAAGCCAAATGACAGAAAGTTTCCTATACAGGGGTTTCGGACAAGGCGGTTCTAATGGTGTACTTATTGTTTTGATCTGACTCCTTTTTTAGGAACTATGTTTTTTTTTTATTTCTTAACATTGGACTTGATCATCTCTTACTAGGTTGCTAGCTACCGCTGCAACCCGGATAACCTTTACTATAATTAAGTAGTGTATAAAATTTAGCATAGGCAAGTGGTCGTTATTTATTGTAAAAAAAAAAAAATCAACTTAACCTTACAAAATAAAGACAGATCCAAACAGAATTCGTAAATAATGCTAAATGGTGGAAAATGAAAACCACCACTTGTATTCGTATTAAACGCTTAGTACTCTACATAATTCTGAACATCTAAAGAGCTGGAAAACACTTTCAAAATAATAGTATCCCCGCAGACTTTACAAAGCCTATAATAACTATACTCTGCTGAACTATAGACATAGGCAATAGTTTGGTCTTTACTATAACTTGTTGTTCAAGCCCAGGGGCTGTACTTTTCCTTCATAGGAAGTAATTTTTGTTTTAGACAAGGCGGTTCTAATGGTGTTCTTTGTAGCTCGATCTGACACTGTTTTTAGAAGTTATGGGCTGTTTTATTTCTTAGCATGGGACGTGATTGTATCTTACTAGGGTGGCGTTACCGCTACAACTCTGATCGCTAAGGCTATGATACCAATAAAACTGGCATTATCTCAATTTATAATGAACCATACCCATCCTTTATGTAAAATCTATAATCAAACACGGATTAAAGAAGAAGAGATGTCTTTGAAATCTACTGAAAAACTGGTTGCTTCTTTAAACTATTTTACTAGGTTGTAACTCTTGCTGAACCCATGATTATATATGCTAATGCTTTACCAGACCTGTTTTTTTTAAGGATAATTACCAACAGGAAAAAGCCTATGGCTTTCTCTTAGTTGGAGTAGTAAGTGACGAACCTAGTAAAGTTAGGCAGCTAAATAAG
This sequence comes from Artemia sinica, assembly GCA_027921565.1. Lineage (NCBI taxonomy): Eukaryota > Metazoa > Arthropoda > Branchiopoda > Anostraca > Artemiidae > Artemia > Artemia sinica. The sequence continues at coordinate 78,666 of JAPEVW010000397.1, read as the reverse complement.
TAAAATTGTGGCACTATACCCCTGCAAAGCAACTTTTCCAAAGATGCTTGTAATATCTTAACTTTTCATTTCTGTTTGCTGAAGTTTGTTCTTTACTCAGTTTCGGCTATCTCAACATCCATGATTCCAAAATTCATAGTGAACTACACCGATCTTGTATATAAATTTAATGTAAACAAAGTCTAATGTATGCAATGGTTTGTTATTCAAATGATCGTCCTTTAATGTAATCAGATCTAGATTCAGAGCATTCTTCAATAGTTGTCTCGTACTTTTCAGGACAGTTTGTTCTACTACACAGAGAATTTTTTGCCAAATATTCAGTAGAACTAAAAGAACTGTTTAAAACACAGTTAGAAATGCTTTTTTCTTGAGTCGGTGTTCCAGGAATTTGTTCTAAATCATTAGTCTTACAAACACATTTACTAATAACCCTAACAGGCTCGTTTTCGCCATAATTGAAAAACATTGCTTTTCCTTCGCTGTTGATAGGTATGCTTGTATATATGTTTTTATTGCTGCTACATAAACTGCAATTGCTCCTTCCAAAATTAATATACGAATTTTCAAAGAAGTACGCCTCCGTATATTCACTGTGTTGTCGAACATTTTCCATTGCATCTATAAACTGTTCCGCAGTTGCCAATCCATACATTGGAAGCTTTTCGTTAAACTGACAACATTTCTTTTGGATATTACTATGAAGCTTTGCCAAAGAATTTCTAGCCGACTTTTCAACAGCATCCGCTCTTTCAAAGAGAATTTTAATCTGTAATTTGAATACTTTTCGTGATCCCGATAAAACATGCGTAAAATGTTTCTCAATTTACAAAGATCAGCCTGCATTTTTGCCATCTTCTTGCATTTCTGAATGTAATTTTTCCCTTTGTCCTTATGCGTTCTTCGGTACAACCTCGCAGAGAATTTAATTTTTTCATTATAGCTTTTGTCACCCCAGTATCTACCCATTATTCTGGTAGCAACTTTTTTCTTATGTTTGTTTCGGTAATCTTCATCATTATCATACCGTTCCTTGCTCTTTTGTCTAGCCTTCTCAATTGTTGCTTCTCTATAAAGTTTATCATTATGATAACGCTCCTTGATCTTTTGTCTAGCCTGCTCAATTCTTGCTTCTCTGTAATATTCATCATTATCATACCGTTCCTTGATCTTTTGTTTGGCTGTCTCAATTTTTGCATGTCTATAATCTTCATCATTGTGATAACACATCTTGCTGTTTTGTTTGATTACTTCTCGATATGCCTGGTCGGTTGAATACCTTTGTTTTTTTCTTTTCAAGATACTATCTCTGTTGTTTGTGTAGTACTGTTTTTTCAATATCCGTGCAGCTTGCTTGATTGAAACCATTATGTAATTATGAATGTGAACTTTTACAGTTCTGAAGCTTCTTATATAGTAATTATGACGTCACAAGGTAATGATTTTATTGACGTCATAGCGCAATGATATTATTTCATGACGTCTTCAGAAACAACAATATAATTTCGTGTTTGTCTATTCACGTCATAGCTCTAATATAAAACTATGACGACATTCAATATTTATCTAGTAGGATTTCAGACAAGGTAATTCTAATGATGCACTTTTGTTTTGATCTGACTCTATTTTTAGGAGTTTTGTTATATTTCTTAGCATTGGACTGATCGTCTCTTACTAGATTGCTAGCTACTGCTGCAACCCGGATTCACATATATATTATTTATGAGAGGCAACCTGGCCGAGTGGTCCAAGGCACTGGTGTTAACCACCAGTCTCTTCGGAGGCGTGGGTTCAAATCTTTCCGCTGGTATACGATTATGTTTGAAAGACTGCAGTGTGAAAAGACATCGAAAATGCAGTTTTTGGTGGAAAAATTTATTCTCTTTTAGAAATAATTTATTTTAGTTACAAAAGGTTTTTAACCCAATTAATTTCCTTTAAAATGAGCTATTGAACAACCCTCTACGATGTTCCAGTGCCAAGCTATCTCTAGAAACAAAGAAAAAAAAAAGAAAAAAATATCCCGTTTAGGAAGAATGTTGTAGTAGCTGCCACTTTTCTTGATTTTCAAGCCAATATATTTCCCTTTCTGTTCAAGCCAAGGGACAGAAAGTTTCCTATACAGGGGTTTCGGACAAGGCGGTTCTAATGGTGTACTTTTTGTTTTGATCTGACTCCTTTTTTAGGAACTATGGGTTTTTATATTTCTTAACATTGGACGTGATCGTCTCTTACTAGGTTGCTAGCTACCGCTGCAACCCGGAGGTTGCTAGCTACCGCTGCAACCCGGATGGTGGAAAAAATTTATTCTCTTTTAGAAATAATTTATTTTAGTTACTATAGATTTTTAACCCAATTAATTTCCTTTAAAATGAGCTATTGAACAACCCTCTACGATGTTCCAGTGCCAAGCTATCTCTGGATACAAAAAAAGAAAAAAAAAAGAAAAAAAGAAAAAAATATCCCGTTTAGGCAGAATGTTGTAGTAGCTGCCACTTTTCTTGATTTTCAAGCCAATATATTTCCCTTGCTGTTCAAGCCAAGGGACAGAAATTTTACTATGCAGGGGTTTCGGACAAGGCGGTTCTAATGGTGTACTTTTTGTTTTGATCTGACTCTTTTTTTTTTAAGAACTATGGGTTTTTATATTTCTTAACATTGGACGTGATCGTCTCTTACTAGGTTGCTAGCTACCGCTGCAACCCGGAAAGGTTTCAGACAAGGCGGTTCTAATGGTGTGCTGCTTTTTGTTTTGATCTGACTCCTTTTTATAGGAACTACGGGTTTCTATATTTCTTAACATTGGACGTGATCGTCTCTTACTTGGTTTCTAGATACCGCTGCAACCCGGAAAACAGGAAAAAGCCTACGGCTTTTTCTTCTTTGAAATAGTAATAGACGAACCTCCAATGATCAAGTAGCCAACTTATTTCAATTTATGCAATGGTTTTTATTCCAATGATCGACTTCCAATTTAACTATTTCAATTTTTACTATGAGGCGTGATGGTCTCTTACTAGGTTCTAGCTACCGCCTCAACCCGGATAGGTTGTAAGCTACTATTGCAACCCGGATTCCAGTTACTATGGGCTATAGTTCGTCCTTTAATGTAATCTTACTAGGTTGCTAGCTACCGCTGCAACCCGGATCACATATATAATTATTTATGAGAGGCAGCATGGCCGAGTGGTCCAAGGCACTAGTGTTAGCCACCAGTCTCTTCGGAGGCGTGGGTTCAAATCTTACCGCTGGTATACGATTATGTTTGAAAGACTGCAGTGTGAAAAGACATCAAAAATGCAGTTTTTGGTGGAAAAATTTATTCTCTTTTAGAAATAATTTATTTTAGTTACAAAAAGTTTTTAACCCAATTAATTTCCTTTAAAATGAGCCATTGAACAACTCTCTATGATGTTCCAGTGCCAAGCTATCTCTGGAAACAAAGAAAAGAGAGAAAAAAAATATCTCGTTTAGGCAGAATGTTGTAATAGCTGCCACTTTTCTTGATTTTCAAGCCAATAAGCAAGCCAATAGCCCTTGCTGTTCAAGTCAAGGGACAGAAATTTTTACTATACAGGGGTTTCGGACAAGGCGGTTCTAATGGTGTACTTTTTGTTTTGATCTGACTCCTTTGTTAGGAGTTAGGGGTTTTTATATTTCTTAACATTGGACGTGATCGTCTCTTACTAGGTTGCTAGCTACCGCTGCAACCCGGATTCCAATGATCATCTTTTAATGTAACTCTCTAAATCCTTATCTATTTTATTTGAGTCATTATTTTCCTCTCTATCTTGTTCTGACTGCTTTATGGCTTTTGCCTCAAATTGAAGTTGATTTGTACCTGCAGACGTTGGATCAATTTCTACTATAATGTTTCGTTCAGTTATACTCGGAGCTGTTTCATCAGTTGCACTTGCAGTTGTTTGAATAGTTCTATTTGTAATACGTCTCATTTCAGAATTTCCAAAACATATAATAAAAAGAGTATGATGATTTTAGCACAAATCATTTTAGGCTTAGCGTTGCTTAATTTTTTTCTGGCGTAACGAGTCAACTGATGCAAAAGAAAAACCAAACTAATTTTAAAATTTTAAAGTATTTTTCTGATTTAAATTACAAAATTAAAATTATTGCTCTGACACCATAAATATTTTTGCCGTTTTCAGTTAAATAAAAAAAAGTATTTAAAATTTTCAGGAATTATTCTAGTTTCAGTTGACAAATAAGATATTTTTGCAATTATGTAATAATTTATTTTTATATTTTAGTTACTATAGGCTAGAGTTTGTAAAACTTATACTATAATTAAGTGGCGTATAAAATTTAGTATAGGCAAGAAGTCGTTCTTTATTATAAACCGCTGCAACCCGGATTTTCTGAGGTAGAAGGACCCGTCAGTTAACATCATATTATCATCAGTACCATTACGCTCCCGTTCATACCAAGACAATAACTGAAAAAGACTGATATTTTCCATATGTTCCGGTCTTTTAGGGTAGATATCAATAACCCAGTGGGCAATGTACAAATCACTACTCTGTGGATCGTTTTTAGCAAGCTTTTCAAGCTCCTCATACCTTCTCAGTGTCCTCTTCACCTCGCTCTTTTTCGCAAGGTCAATATATCTAAATTGCCTAGAAATACTATACAATTTAGTACCAAGAAGCCTATCAGCAGCTTCAACTGCTCCAACTTGACGGGTTTTTATGGACTTCAACAAGTAGGACATAGTTCGTTGACCAAGACTTTTGCATGCATTATTTACTTCCTCCCACATTGCTTCTATTTCGACACTCTTTGCTTTTGTCATGTAATCGGTAATGTAATACGGTAATTTAGAGCCCAAATGGCCAATATATTGAACATCAATGTTTGCTTGATTAGCAATAAGTAACGCAGGAGAATAGTAATTTATATAACGCTCGTCATCTCTTCGAAGCAGATGATATATTCTTTTTCTTGGCTTTTTACGGTTTGTACCATGAGCCAAGCAGTCAAGGATGTCATATAATTCTGTTCGTTCCTTTGTAGGACGAGGAAAGCCAAACTTACAATACGTAACCCATCTTCCTCTTTTTCTCTTATACTTTCTTTGACAGTATTTATTACAGCGGTGCACTTGATGGTCTTTGACCAGTTTGTGAAGAGTTGGACTAGTCAATCTATTTGGTATTTCACAAGTTATAATACTATTGATATACTGAATCACTTCAGACGCTGTTGATTTCCCAATAATAGGAGCATCTTCAATCCACAACACACAGTGTACATGAGGCGCACCTCGTTTCTGATACTCGATACGCCAGAAATGATCCTTAATTTTACCAAACAAAGGATTTGTCTTTGAACAAATTAGCTCATTAAATATAGGTGTCCATTTTTTGTCAAAGTGCATGGAAACTGCAATTGGATCTAGACACGTCAACTCTGCTGGGGTCATTTTTGCCACACCAGGTAAGTTCTTATGGACAGTCCGTAAATAGTCAATAAATTCAGGAGAGTACCACTCAGCACATGAAACTGTCAAAAACAAAGTCGGTGGACCCAATTGCTCAATCATTGACTTTACTTTATAGGAAAGAGATTGAAAATACTGCTGAGATCCTCTGATTTTTGATTGAACAGAAAACAAAGTCGCTTCCATCTCTCCATCACGGGAATGAAGCCTGTCTATAAATTGACGAGCATTTTGATTTGGTTTCACAGTCCGCAACATATGACCAACGCTATTACACATGTAAGAGAATTCTTGCAATTGGAAGCTTTGAAAAAGAAACTGTTTGTCAAGACGAAACTTAGTATGTCTGCTAAGAAGCCTTGATTTAAAATATTCTGCATTCCTAATCCGAAATGGTCTTGCCTTGTCACGCAAGCCATATTTGCCTTTCGGGAAAAGATTTGGAAACACTTTTAGATCAAGTTCTTCCTGAAATAAGTCTTCGCTCTCACCTTTTAGTTTCTTGATTTGAAATTGGTCAGTACCAAGATCTTTCATTTGCTTAAAATCTTCAATGAAGTCTTTTGGAACCGCTGAATTGAGAGGCTGGACAGAAAAATGTTCAACCAATGTAGATTTTGCACTTTCTGTCAGTTTCTGAAGGATTGCAGCTTCCGGTATTTCAGGTAAATTATCAACACCAACCGCTTTTTCAGCAAGACGGGCTTCAAGTATTTTTTTTTAAAATCTTCTAGGGTGTATGCATGTATTGTTTTATAGAGACTGTTGTTCTCTCTTAACCACAACAGTGCTTCATGGACTTTTCTCAGATCTATTAGTGCAGTCCAAACATTCTTGTTGTAAGTAGGCTGACCATTGACAATGACTACAAAACTATCAATGTTAAGAAGTTTTTCAGGCTGAATATCTGCATTTGCTTGCACATCAACAGGTAGATATACTATTCTCCCCTTAAGAGCGTCAACAAGTTCTGTTCTAGGTCTCTTCAATGCAGTTACTTGCCCTAATCTGACGATCGTAAGACAAGGCATTACAAATCGAATCATTGCCATTTCAGAATTATTTAAACACTTTATACATTCCGGTGTACAGTCTATATGAAGGTTATTTAATACTGATCGGACATTCTCCTGACTTTTCAACATTTTCCCAGCACAGTAATCACAGACAAAGAATGAATCTATGACATCCTCTTTCCAACCTGTACATTGAATTAGTTCTTCTCTGTCATCTTTGGGTATGTCCTGTTGTAGGTGTTCTAAAATCGTGGCCATCATTACATCAAAACCTTTCTTATTTGAAAGGGATCTTAGACTCTTCAATTGGTATTTTGTCTTTATCTGCTCACAACTGTCACAATGCATTGTGGGGTATACATCCCTAATGTTAGCTACCTTATCAAGGCTCTCACCAAATAATTTTATTATTGTATTTTCATCCACAGAAACTCTAATATTGCTATCACCGTAAATGAAGTCTTGACTATTATTACGACAGAGTCTACTTGACACTTCTTCTATGTAATGACTTAGTTCCTTGTACGGGCCCTCGACTTTTAGTAGATTAATATGTTGTATAATCTTACATTTTGATACTGCCTTATATACGCTATTAATGAAACAGTTCAAGACAGGAAAATGTGGAGCTAGTGCCCTTAGAGAACACAAATAGCTCTGACATCCCTCATTTGGGCTACAGTATAACGAATGCCCATGCTTTCTTGTGTCCCTGTAATTGATTTCACAATAATCCAAGCCGCCAAGGTAGAAATTAACCACTTTGTCAGTTGAAAATTTTAATGCTATATTGTTTTCAAGGATATCAAAAAGAATTTGACATAATTCAATATCCGTCGGATAGAGCTTGCAGATATCAGGGTGACATTGCCAAGTAACCTGCTGCCCAATTTTCGGTTTTGAATGTTTACTCAGATTGTTATAGGTGACTTCAGCCATCATAATTTCCTTGTCAGATCTAGTTTTAGAGCATTTTGCAATAGTTGTCTCGTACTTTTCGGGACAGTTTGTTCTACTACACAGAGAATTTTTTGCCAAATATTCAGTAGAACTAAACGAACTGTTTAAAACACAGTTAGAAATGCTTTTTTCTTGAGTCGGTGTTCCAGGAATTTGTTCTAAATCATTAGTCTTACAAACACATTTACTAATAACCCTAACAGGCTCGTTTTCGCCATAATTGAAAAACATTGCTTTTCCTTCGCTGTTGATAGGTATGCTTGTATATATATTTTTATTGCTGCTACATAAACTGCAATTGCTCCTTCCAAAATTAATATACGAATTTTCTAAGAAGTACGCCTCCGTATATTCACTGTGTTGTCGAACATTTTCCATTGCATCTATAAACTGTTCCGCAGTTGCCAATCCATACCTTGGAAGCTTTCCGTTAAACTGACAACATTTCTTTTGGATATTGCTATGAAGCTTTGCCAAAGCATTTCTAGCCGACTTTTCAACAGCATCCGCTCTTTCAAAGAGAATTTTAATCTGTAATTTCGAATACTTTTCGTGATCCCGATAAAACATGCGTAAAATGTTTCTCAATTTACAAAGATCAGCCTGCATTTTTGCCATCTTCTTGTATTTCTGAATGTAATTTTTCCCTTTGTCCTTATGCGTTCTTCGGTACAACCTCGCAGAGAATTTAATTTTTTCATTATAGCTTTTGTCACCCCAGTATCTACCCATTATTCTGGTAGCAACTTTTTTCTTATGTTTGTTTCGGTAATCTATATCGTTATCATACCGTTCCTTGCTCTTTTGTTTCGCTGTCTCAATTTTCCCTTCTCGATACCCCTGATCCGTAAGATACCTCTGTTTTGCTCTTTTATATTTCATTTTCTTAAATCCTGTATCACAAGACATCTTAGTAGCAATCCTTACGCGTGCTCGAGCTTTATTGCGTTTGGTGGCATTTTTATCTCTTTTAAATAAACTTTTCTGATATTTCAGGATGTTAGCTTTATTTTTTGTGTAGTAAAGTTTTCTATTAGTAGAAATTTGGATTGTTCTATTTTGATATTGTTTTTGGTTATTCTTTCTTTTTTTCCACTCGCGTAAGACCATATTTTTTCAAGGTTTAAAATTATTAAGCACACAAAATCCCGTGTCGAGTATCTAAAACCTAGCATAAAACAAAACTAATTTTAAAATTTTCAGGTATTTATCTTGTTTGAATTACAAAATTAGTATTATTGGTTAGACACCATAAATATTTTTGCAGTTTACATAATAAGTTTAGTGATTCTGGACTGAAAACTAAAATAATTGCAATTATGAGACAATAATATGGAGATATGTACTTTACGGGTTACAAACCAAAAAAAGTTTGGTTCCAGGATACAATAATAAATTTGAACTGAGATGAAATAAAAATTTCTTCCAGGAGACAAAAAGCAAAACTAATTTTAAAATTTTCAGGTATTTATCTTGTTTGAATTACAAAATTAGTATTATTGATTAGACACCATAAATATTTTTGCAGTTTACATAATAATTTTAGCGATTAAGCCAAAAAAGAAAATTTTGGTTCCAGGAGTTTCGGTTACTATTGAGACAAGTAGCTATTATTACTATAGAGTTCATTACATGGACTGTTTTATTGCTTCAAAATTCAAATATCTTTGAAAAGACTGCAGTATGAATATACATCAAAAATGTAATTTTTTTGACAAAATTGATTTTACTTTAAAAAGTATTTTATTTTTAAATACAAAAGTGACTAGATGTTGCAATTTCCTTTAAAATGAGCTATTATACAGCTCTCTATGATTTTCCAGTGCCCAGCTAGCTGAGCAGAAAAAAAAAGCGGAAAGAAAAAAATATCCCGTTTGTGGAGAATAACGTGGTAAAAGTCAATTTTCTTGATTTTCAAGCCAATATATTTTCTTTGTTATTCAAGCCAAAGGGCGGTAAGTTTCCTTTATAGAGGATTCGGACAAGGCGGTTCTAATGGTGTACTTTTTGTTTTGATCTGACTCTTTTTTTAGGAGTTGGGGGGTTTTATATTTCTTGACATTGGAGGTGATCGTCTCTTACTAGGTTGCCAGCTACCGCTGCAACCCGGATTGCTTTTCTCTTTTCAAGATACTAGCTCTGTTGTTTGTGTAGTACTCTTTCTTCAAATTGCGTATAGCTTGCTTCGATCTAACCATTATTCTAATCAAGAATGAGAGAATTTTCAGTTTTGACTTTCCTTATATACTAATTATGACGTCACTCTATTCACGTCATAGCTCTAATATAAAACTATGATGACGTTCATTATTTATCTAGTAGGGTTTCAGACAAGGTATTTCTAATGATGTACTTTTGTTTTGATCTGACTCTATTTTTAGGAGTTTTGGGTTTTTATATTTCTTAGCATTGGACTGATCGTCTATTACTAGGTTGCTAGCTACTGCTGCAACCCAAATTCACATATATATTTATTTATGAGAGGCAGCCTGGCCGAGTGGTCCAAGGCACTGGTGTTAGCCACCAGTCTCTTCAGAGGCGTGGGTTTAATTCTTACCGCTGGTATACGATTATGTTTGAAAGACTGCAGTGTGAAAAGACATCAAAAATGCAGTTTTTGGTGGAAAAATTTATTCTCTTTTAGAAATAATTTATTTTAGTTACTATAGATTTTTAACCCAATTAATTTCCTTTAAAATGCGCTATTGAACAACCCTTTACGATGTTCCAGTGCCAAGCTATCTGTGGAAAAGAAAAAAGAAAAAAAAAGAAAAAAAGAAAGAAAAAAATATCCCGTTTAGGCAGAATGTTGTAGTAGCTGCCACTTTTCTTGATTTTCAAGCCAATATATTTCCCTTGCTGTTCAAGCCAAGGGACAGAAATTTTACTATGCAGGGGTTTCGGACAAGGCGGTTCTAATGGTGTACTTTTTGTTTTGATCTGACTCTTTTTTTAAGAACTATGGGTTTTTATATTTCTTAACATTGGACGTGATCGTCTCTTACTAGGTTGCTAGCTACCGCTGCAACCCGGATTGCTAGCTACCGCTGCAACCCGGATATCTTTTTTAAACTTTAACTTTAAGAGATATTGCTTTAAATTCAATATATTAATATATTCTTTCCGATGGGGATTCAATATTTGAATTAATATATTCTTTTATATTAAAATATTCTCAAAATATTAATATATTGAATTTAAAGCAATATCTCTTAAATTTAAAGTTTTAAAGAAACTCAGTTTAATTGCCTCCTATCTAAATATAAAAACTTTAATTTAACTTAATATAGGAAAAAGTTCGTTTATTATTATATGTTCAAATCTATGCTTAAGTGTACCAGTGTTTATTTTTTTACGGAAGATTTAGTTTAAGTGCAACCATGATTTTTAGTAATCTTCTCAGATGTAATTAAAACCGAAAACAACCTTAACATTTTTCCTTGGTTGGGATGATAAAAGACAAATCCCAGTAAATAAGGCAGTGAAATCAGTCAAATATGGCACCATACCCCAGAGAAGCAACTATTCAAAAGATAATGTGTTATATTATCTTGTCAAAAGATATGTGTGTTGCATCACTTGTCCGTGTCATCATTTATTTTATGTTTCAGTTTCTGTATGCTATAATTCGTTCTTTACTGTAATACCGCTTAAACCAAGATCATAAATTACAAACAGGAAAAAGCCTATGGCTTTTTCTTCTTTGGAATAGTAAGAGACGATCCTCAAATAATCAGACAACTAACTAGGTTTATAATTCTTTCTTTAACATAAACTTCAATAATCGGGTATTTTAATATATCCTATATGGTCTAGAGGTTGGTATAGCTCTCACCCAGTTGGCTTGAGTTCAATTTCCGTATTAGAAATTTTTACTTATGATGATTTCTTAAGGAACACAATAAAAATTTCTTAATGTAATAAAAATAATTTTGCAAAATGCTTTTAATCCCATTAATTTCCTTTAAAATGAGCCATTGAGCAACTCTCTATGATGTTCCAGTGTCAAGCTATCTGTTGAATTACTAACCTATACTACAATTAAGTGGCGTATAAAATTTAGTATAGGCAAGAGGTCGTTCTTTATTGTAACTTCTCGATGCGCCTGGTCGGTTGAATATTTTTGCTTTTCTCTTTTCAAGATACTATCTCTGTTGTTTGTGTAGTACTGTTTTTTCAACTTGCGTGCGACTTGCTTGATTGAAACCATTATGTAATTATGAATGAGAACATTTTCATCTTTGTAGTTCTTAAGTAGTAATTATGACGTCACAGCGTAATGATTTTGTTGACGTCATAGAGCAATGATATTATTTCATGACGTCTTCAGAAACAACAATATAATTTCATGTTTTTCTATTCACGTCATAGCTCTAATATAAAACTATGATGACATTCATTATTTATCTAGTAGGGTTTCAGACAAGGTAATTCTAATGATGTACTTTTGTTTTGATCTGACTCTATTTTTAGGAGTTTTGTTATATTTCTTAGCATTGGACTGATCATCTCTTACTAGGTTGCTAGCTACTGCTGCAACCCAAATTCACATATATATTTATTTATGAGAGGCAGCCTGGCCGAGTGGTCCAAGGCACTGGTGTTAGCCACCAGTCTCTTCGGAGGCGTGGGTTCAAATCTTACCGCTGGTATACGATTATGTTTGAAAGACTGGAGTGTGAAAAGACATCGAAAATGCAGTTTTTGGTGGAAAAATTTATTCTCTTTTAGAAATAATTTATTTTAGTTACAAAAGGTTTTTAACCAAATTAATTTACTTTAAAATGAGCTATTGAACAACCCTCTACGATGTTCCAGTGCCAAGCTATCTGTGGAAAAGAAAAAAAAGAAAAAAGAAAAAAATATCCCGTTTGGGGAGAATAACGTGGTTAAAGTCAATTTTCTTGATTTTGAAGCCAATATATTTCCCTTGCTGTTCAAGCCAAGGGACAGAAAGTTTCCTATACAGGGGTTTCGGACAAGGCGGTTCTAATGGTGTACTTTTTGTTTTGATCCGACTCCTTTGTTAGGAACTATGGGTTTTTATAATTCTTAACATTGGACGTGATCGTCTCTTACTAGGTTGCTAGCTACCGCTGCAACCCGGATCAAGCCAAAGAGTGATAAGTTTCCTTAATAGGGGTTTTGGACAAGGTGCTCTAATGGTGTAATTTTTGTTTTGATCTGACTCTTTTCTCAGGAGGTAGGGGTTTTTATATTTCTTAATATTGGACGTGATCGTCTCTTACTAGGTTGCTAGCTACCGCTGCAACCCGGAAGAAGGGACTAAAGTTCGTTCTTTAATGTAGAAATTCGATGATCGAGCGTTTATGTAACCCGGATTAAAAAATTATTATCATATCTTATATGTAACTTTTGTTTTATAAGTCTTCGATAGTCTAATGGTAAGTATGCCCACTTGTTGCCTGGGAGAAGGGGGTTCGATTCTCCGTCGGGGAGAACTTTTAATATGTTGAATTAAAAGCACTATCTTTTCAATTTAAAATTTAAAAAAGAAACTTGTTTATTTACATTCTAGCTAAAATAATGAAGATAATATGAATGAACCACAGTGTTCAGTTTCTTTGGACTTGAGTTCGTTTTTTAACTATAAATACAAACAGGAAAAAGCCTACGGCTTTTTCTTCTTTTAAATAGTAAGAGACGAAACTCAAACAATCAAGTAGCTAACTAAGTCCAATGTATGGAATGGTTTGTTATTTCAGTGATCTTCTTTTAATGTAAAAATATAAATACTGTAATCTTAACTATAGTTATGTTGCGTTTGCAAGTTAGTATAGGGAAGAGTTTGATCTTTATTATATTACAGTATCGATCCTTTATGTAATTTATTCTCTCTTGGAAATAATTTATTTTAGTTACAAAAGATTTTTAACCCAATTAATTTCCTTTAAAATGAGCCATTGAACAACTTTCTACGATGTTCCAGTGCCAAGCTATCTGTGGAAAAAAAGAAAAAAAATATCCCGTTTAGGCAGAATGTTGTAGTAGCTGCCACTTTTCTTGATTTTCAAGCCAATATATTTCCCTTGCTGTTCAAGCCAAGGGACAGAAAGTTTCCTATACAGGGGTTTCGGACAAGGCGGTTCTAATTGTGTACTTTTTGTTTTAACCTGACTCTTTTTTTAGGAGTTAGGGTTTTTTATATTTCTTAACATTGGACGTGATCGCCTCTTACTAGGTTGCTAGCTACCGCTGCAACCCGGATCATATAATGATCCCTTTTATTACTTCAGTTACTATGGGCTGCAGTTTGTTCGTTTATGTAATACCCCTGGAACCACCATATATTAGTTACTATGGGCAAGAGATCGTTCTTTACTGTAAATTATCTGAATCAGAACGTAAATGAAATTCATGTCTTTGTAATCATAAAGAGTCGGTTTTTTATTCAGATATTTTTACTCAAATTTTATTTTTAGAGTTTTGGTTACTATTAGCATAAGTCCCTCCTTAAAGTTCCTTACCAAGAATAGTCCAATTCTATCTCAAGTAATTTTAGGAACAAGTTTCGGTACTGGTGCATTATGCTAGCACCGCGAAGAAGTCAAGTTTTGTTAATGCTAATGAAATAAAATAAAATAGGATGAATATATAATAGTTTATAAACAAATTTGGGCTTTATATTTGCACATTAGGGGGTGGGTGGGGGTAAAGCATAGCATATATTAAATACGTAACCTAGGTACCTTTCCCCCCTCTAAACCCCAAAAACAATCGTTTAAATATTAAGAAACTACGCTTTGCCATCAATTTATCTAGCAAATCACCCGTTGTCTGCTAATGAAATAGCAGTTTGACGGGTTTCGTGACTGGTTTCTTTGATACAGTATATAGCGATGCCCGCATAATGCACCAGTACCCAAATTTCGTAGTAATGTGTTTCCCTATTTTTATGAATTCAGCAAACTATTTGCACTCGATTCATTTTAAGTATTTTGAATTACAGTAAAGAACAAGCATTACAGCATTACAGTAAAGCATTATCTCGTAGCCCATAGTAAGTGACTATATAAAACATCCGTATGGTCATACTTTTATTGAAACTATGACGATATAACTGTAAAGAGGCATGTTCCATGTACTTCCAAAGGGGAATCAAACCCACTCCCCTCTCGCTTAGGAGAATAATGCTTGGTAAAGATGTGCTCAAAGGAAACAGCAGATACAAATTTATGTTCAGAAGACGCAGCTTAAAATCATCTTTTAAAATGTCTCTAACTGTTTCGCCGAAATAATTCCCTAAAATGTCTAAAACGGTTTCGTCCAAATAACCCCTAAATGTAATTTCTGCGTGTTCCTTTTGTTTTGGCATCCCTGCGCTGTCACATTTGAAATTACTAGGAAACCCTTTCCCGCGTTAATCTCTTCATCTCTAAGATCAAAATATCTCTTCCCACCGTTAATGCGCATTTGCAAACTTCACACGGTGAAGTTTTGATAAGCATATCTCAAACTTAGATATGCTTTGTATATCTAAAGTGCCTGTCTTACTCTGTTTGTGTGTCTGATTCTATTTGTTTGCATGTCTGGGTTGGTGTTTGCAAGTCCAAGTATTTATCCTTGTTGGTTTGTATATCTAAAGTGCATGTCTTTCTCTGTTTGCATGTCTGATTCTATTTGTTTGCATGTCTGGGTTGATGTTTGCAAGTCCAAGAATTTGTCTTTGTTGGTTTGTATATCTAAAGTGCCTGTCTTTCTCTGTTTGCATGTCTGATTCTATTTGTTTACATGTCTGGGTTGGTGTTTGCAAGTCCAAGTATTTTTCTTTGTCGGTTTATATATCTAAAGTGCCTGTCTTTCTCTGTTTGCATGTCTGATTCTATTTGTTTGCATGTCTGGGTTGGTGTTTACAAGTCCAAGTATTTGTCTTTTGTTGGTTTGTATATCTAAAGTGCCTGTCTTTCTCTGTTTGCATGTCTGATTCTATTTATTTGCATGTCTGGGTTGGTGTTTACAAGTCCAAGTATTTGTCTTTTGTTGGTTTCTATATCTAAAGTGCCTATCTTTCTCTGTTTGCATGTCTGATTCTATTTGTTTGCATGTCTGGGTTGGTGTTTGCAAGTCCAAGTATCTGTCTTTGTTGGTTTGTATATCTAAGGTGTCTATCTTTCTCTGTTTGTATGTCTGATTCTATTTGTTTACATGTCTGGGTTGGTGTTTTGCAAGTCCAAGTATTTGTCTTTGTTGGTGTGTATATCTAAAGTGCCTGTATTTCTCTGTTTGCATGTCCGATTCTATTTGTTTGCATGTCTGGGTTGGTGTTTGCGAGTCCAAGTATTTGTCTTTGTTTGTTTGTATATCTAAAGTGCCTATCTTTCTCTGTTTGCATGTCTGATTCTATTTGTTTGCATGTCTGGGTTGGTGTTTGCGAGTCCAAGTATTTGTCTTTGTTGGTTTGTATATCTAAAGTGCCTGTCTTTCTCTGTTTGTGTGTCTGATTCTATTTGTTTGCATGTCTGGGTTGGTGTTTGCAAGTCCAAGTATTTGTCGTTGTTGGTTTGTATATCTAAAGTGCCTGTCTTTCTCTGTTTGCATGTCTGATTCTATTTGTATGCATGTCTGGGTTGGTGTTTGCAAGTCCAAGTATTTGTCTTTGATGGTTTGTATATCTAAAGTGCATGTCTTTCTCTGTTTGCACGTGTGATTCTATTTGTTTACATGTCTGGGTTGGTGTTTACAAGTTCAAGTATTTGTCTTTGTTGGTTTGTATATCGAGAGTGCCTATCTTTCTCTGTTTGCATGTCTGATTCTATTTGTTTGCATGTCTGGGTTGGTGTTTGCAAGTCCAAGTATTTGTCTTTGTTGGTTTGTATATCTAAAGTGCCTGTCTTTCTCTGTTTGCATGTCTGATTCTATTTGTTTGCATGTCAGGGTTGGTGTTTGCATGTCCAAGTATCTGTCTTTGTTGGTTTGTATATCTAAAGTTCATATCTTTCTCTGTTTGCATGTCTGATTCTATTTGTTTGCATGTCTGGGTTGATGTTTGCAAGTCCAAGAATTTGTCTTTGTTGCTTTGTATATCTAAAGTGCCTATCTTTCTCTGTTTGTGTGTCCGATTCTATTTGTTTGCATGTCTGAGTTGGTGTTTGCAAGTCCAAGTATTTGTCGTTGTTGGTTTTATATATCTAAAGTACCTGTCTTTCTCTGTTTGCATGTCTGATTCTATCTGTTTGCATGTCTGGGTTAGTGTTTGCAAGCCCAAGTATTTGTCTTTGTTGGTTTGTATATCTAAAGTACCTGTGTTTCTCTGTTTTGCATGTCTGATTCTATTTGTTTGCATGTCTGGGTTGGTGTTTGCAAGTCCAAGTATTTGTCTTTGTTGGTAAAAAAAAATTGATTCTATTTACTATAACTATACAAGCCTATACTATAGTTAAGTTGCCCTTCTACGATAACAATTCTAGTAAAAAAAAACGGAAATAAAAATCACAAACAGAAAAAAGCCTATGTCTTTGTCTTATTTGGAATATTAGGAGACGAACTTTTGAGAATCAGGCAGCTAACTAAGTCAAATGTGTGCCCTGGTTTATTCTTTACTAGTTTTCAGCCATCTTTACAGCTATGGTACCAATGAAACTTACATAATCTCTACTTATGATTAATGATCCCTTATATAAACCTTGTTATAAACTATATCCACTGAAATTTACATAGTCCCTATTTATAATGAAGTGTATCTATCTTTTATGTAATGTATTAAACATTTTAGTTAGTATAGGCTAGAGTTCGTTCTTTATTATAAAACAAAAAGGAAAATATTACAGACAGGAAAAAGCCTACGGCTTTTTCTTCTTTGAAATAGTAAGAGACGAACCTCAAATGATCAAGTAGCTAACTAAGTCTAATGTATGCAATAATTTTTTATTCCAATTATCCTCTTTTAATGTAATAATTGACAAACACCAATTATGATGAGATATATCGGTCCTTTATGTAACTACCCCTGGAACCATCATATATCAGTTACTATGGGCGAGAGATCGTTCTTTACTGTAAACTATTATACCGCTCTATATGATCTTCCAGTGCCCAGCTAGCTGAGGAGAAAGAAAAAGCGGAAAGAAAAAAAAGATAGCGTTTGTGGAGAATATCGTGGTTAAAGTCAATTTTTTGATTTTCAAGCCAATATATTTTCTTTGTCATTCAAGCCAAAGAACGGTAAGTTTGCTATTTAGAAGTTTTAGACAAGGCGGTTCTAATAGTGTACTTCTTGTTTTGATCTGAATCTTTTTCAGGAGTTATGGGTTACTTTAGTTTTTACTATGGAGCGTGATCTTCTCTTACTAGGTTGTTCTTTACCATAATCTTCTCTTATCTTACCGTGATCTTCTCTTACCGGATTTGTTCTTTACCATAACTACCCCTGGAGCCACCGTATATCAGTTACTATTGGTGAGAGATCGTTCTTTACTGTAATTTCAAGCCAATATATTTTTTTTGTTATTCAAGCCAAAGGACGGTAAGTTTGCTATATAGAAGTTTTGGACAAGGGGGTTCTAATAGTGTACTACTAGGTTGTTAGCTACCGCTGCAACCCGGATAAACCTTGATTACAAACAGGAAAAAGCCTACGGCTTTTTCTTCTTTGAAATAGTAAGAGACGAACCTCAAACAATCAAGTAGCTATATAAGTCCAATTTATGCAATGGTCTTTATTCCATTGATCGTATTTTAATGTAACTATTTCATTTTTACTATGGGGCGTGATCGTCTCTTACTAGCTTGCTAGCTACCACCGCAACCCGGATTCCAGTTACTATGGACTAAAGTTCGTCCTTTAATGTAATTAAAAAAAAAGTACAAATGGCACTAGATCTAGAGATTTCCTTTAAAATGAGCCATTGAACAACTCTCTACGATGTTCCAGTGCCAAGCTATCTGTGGAAGAGAAAGAATAAAGAAAAAAAATATGCCGTTTAGGCAGAATGTTGTAGTAACCACCACTTTTCTTGATTTTCAAGCCAATATATTTCCCTTACTGTTCAAGTAAAATAACAGAAAGTTTACTATACAGGGATTTCGGACAAGGAGGTTCTAATGGTGTACTTTTTGTTTTGATCTGACTTTTTTTTTGGAGTTATGGGTTTTTATATTTCTTAACATTGGACGTGATCGTCTGTTACTAGGATGCTAGCTACCACTGCAACCCAAATGATGCTAGCTACCGCTGCAACCCGGATGATGGTTAGAGTTCGGTCTTTAAGTTGTAATATCATATACTGTTAATATTCTTTTATATATGAACGTTTCTTGGTGTAGTGGTTAGCACTTAGGACTTTGAAACAAGTAATCCGAGTTCAAATCCCGGTGGACAGATCTTATGAAATGTAGCTTACTTATACTACCATTTAGGTTTCTGCCGTAATTCTTCCTTTTCAAAATTAAATTTGTTACTATGGCCTAGAGTTAGTTCTTTACCATATCGTAACAATTTATTTTATAATAATAACTATTTTAGTTAATTACAAAAGGTTTCTATATGTTTCTATATAAGGTTTCTACAGCAGTTTCCTTTAAAATGAGCCATTACACAGCTCTTTATTATGACCACGAGCTGTTTAATTTAATACTTCAGTTACTAGGGGTTACAGTTCGTTCCTTATTGTAAATCCTTTATGAAATCCAAACCGGATACTAAACTGCTAGCTATCGTTGCAACCCGGATGGCCCTATATCCCAGATAAGCAACAAATCAAAAGATGTTTATATTATGTTAATTTTATTCACTATACGATAGAGTTTTTTCCTTACTAGGTCTCAGCTATATCTGTTGAAACTTGCATATTCCTCATTTATAAACAACTGTATCAATCCATTATGTATATCTTATATTATCTTGTTGGACTTCTCAGGCTTGTAAATTTTGAAGAATATGAGTAAACTTGATGAAACTTACATATTTAATATCAGCATGAAACTCTAATTCTTTTGATGTATCTATTGATGTTAAAATTCCCCTTTTTTAGAGTTTCAGTTACCATTGAGACGAGTCACTCTTACTATACAGTTCGTTACAACGAACTATTTAATTAACGAATATGTTAAAATAATCATCTATATAATGATTCCTTTTATAACTTCAGTTACTATGGCCTACAGTTAGTTGCTTAATGTGATTTTCTTGTCCAGAGGTGAACGGCACAGTTAGGAGCTATTCAATCTTAACTAATCTAAAACTAGTTTTTAATGACTTATTTTTAAGCCTCTATAGCTCAGTGGCGGAGCACTGGTCTTGTAATCCAGAGGTCCTGAAATCAATCCTCAGTAGACGCAATTTTTAATTGTAATTCATGCTTTAATATTATTCGTTCTTTACTATAAAATCTTTTTAACCCAATTAATTTCCTTTAAAATGAGCTATTGAACAACCCTCTAGGATGTTCCAGTGCCAAGCTATCTGTGGAAAAGAAAGAAAAAAGAAAAAAAATATCCCGTTTAGGCAGAATGTTGTAGTAGCTGCCACTTTTCTTGATTTTCAAACCAATATATTTCCATTGCTGTTCAAGCCAAGGGGCTGAAAGTTTACTATACAGGGGTTTTGGACAAGGCGGTTCTAATGGTGTACTTTTTGTTTTGATGTGACTCCTTTGTTAGGAACTATGGGTTTTTATATTTCTTAACATTGGACGTGGTCGTCTCTTACTAGGTTGCTAGCTACCGCTGCAACCCAGATAAAAATTCGATGATCGAGCCTTTATGTAACCCGGATTTAAAAATTATTATCATATCTTATATGTAACTTTTATTTTATAAGTGTTCGATAGTCTAATGGTAAGTATGTCCACTTGTTACCTTGGAGAAGGGGGTTCGATTCCCCGTCGGGGAGAACTTTTAATATGTTGAATTAAAAGCACTATATTTTCAATTTAAAATTTAAAAAAGAAACTTGTTTATTTACATTCTAGCTAAAATAATGAAGATAATATGAATGAACCACAGTGTTCAGTTTCTTTGGACTTGAGTTCGTTTTTTAACTATAAATACAAACAGGAAAAAGCCTACGGCTTTTTCTTCTTTTAAATAGTAAGAGACGAAACTCAAACAATCAAGTAGCTAACTAAGTCCAATGTATGGAATGGTTTGTTATTTCAGTGGTCGTCTTTTAATGTAAAAATATATACTATAGTTAAGTGGCCTATATAATTTAGTATAGGCAAGATGATACTGATGGAAATTGCATAATCCCTATTTATGTTTCAGTTAACATGGGCTAGGTGTCGTTCTTTATTGTAACTATCGCTGCAACCTATATATTCTTATTTCTGCTACTATGGGCTAAGGTTTGTTCTTTCATGTAAAACTAGCAAAACATTTTTTAAGCCTGATGAAGATTTAAATAATGTGTCAAAAGTAAGGTTGCAAGTCGACGATTTTGTTTTGGCCTTATTATTATTGGTATGGTGAAATAATAATATGCATATGGCTCTTAAATCATACTTTTTTACGGTTCCATATGGTCTAGTGGCTAGGGTAGTTAACTTTCACTTAACAGGCTCGGGTTCGATTCCCGGGGTGGGAAAATTTTTAACTCTATAATCTTCAAACATTTGAACCTTTTATAATTTATAATGATGTATAATATAAATACTGTAATCTTAACTATAGTGAAGTTGCGTATGCAAGTTAGTATAGGGAAGAGTTCGATCTTTATTATATTTTTAAATACAAAAGTGACTAGATGTTGCAATTTCCTTTAAAATGAGCTATTATACAGCTCTCTATGATTTTCCAGTGCCCAGCTAGCTGAGCAGAAAGAAAAAGCGGAAAGAAAAAAATATCCCGTTTGTGGAGAATAACGTGGTAAAAGTCAATTTTCTTGATTTTCAAGCCAATATATTTTCTTTGTTATTCAAGCCAAAGGGAGGTAAGTTTCCTTTATAGAGGATTCGGACAAGGCGGTTCTAATGGTGTACTTTTTGTTTTGATCTGACTCTTTTTTTAGGAGTTGGGGGGTTTTATATTTCTTGACATTGGAGGTGATCGTCTCTTACTAGGTTGCTAGCTACCGCTGCAACCCGGATAGCTAACTAAGTCCAATGCATGCAATAACTTTTTATTCCAATGATCGTCTTTTAATGTAACATATTAGTTACTATGGGCGAGAGATCGTTCTTTACTGTAATTTTCCAATAATCGTCTTTTAATGGAAAATTTGAATATATTGAAAAAAATATAACTGTACTTGCCTACACTCTAAAGTTAAGTGGCCTATAAAATTTAGTATAGGCAAGATGTCGTTCTTTATTATAATAATGTTTGAAAGACTGGAGTGTGAAAAGACATCGAAAATGCAGTTTTTGGTGGAAAAATTTATTCTCTTTTAGAAATAATTTATTTTAGTTACAAAAGGTTTTTAACCCAATTAATTTACTTTAAAATGAGCTATTGAACAACCCTCTACGATGTTCCAGTGCCAAGCTATCTCTGGAGACAAAGAAAAAAGAAAAAAATATCCCGTTTGGGGAGAATAACGTGGTAAAAGTCAATTTGCTTGATTTTCAAGCCAATATATTTCCCTTGCTGTTCAAGCCAAGGGACAGAAAGTTTCCTATACAGGGGTTTCGGACAAGGCGGTTCTAATGGTGTACTTTTTGTTTTGATCTGACTCCTCTGTTAGGAACTATGGGTTTTTATATTTCTTAACATTGGACGTGATCGTCTCTTACTAGGTTGCTAGCTACCGCTGCAACCCGGAAAAATTTTTAACTCTATAATCTTCGAACATTTGAACCTTTTATAATCTATAATGATGTATAATATAAATACTGTAATCTTAACTATAGTGAAGTTGCGTATGCAAGTTAGTATAGGGAAGAGTTCGATCTTTATTATATTTCGGACAAGGCGGTTCTAATGGTGTACTTTTTGTTTTGATCTGACTCCTTTGTTAGGAACTATGGGTTTGAGCCATTACACAGCTCTTTATTATGCCCACGAACTGTTGTATTTAATAATTAAGTTACAATGGGTTACAGTTCGTTCCTTATTGTAAACCTAAAATGATTTTTTAAAGGAAACTCATCATCTATATAATGATTTCTTATAATACTTCATTTACTATGGACTAAAGTATGTTTTATAATGTATTTATATAATCTCTTACTAGGTTGCTAGCTACCGCTGAAACCCGGAAAACACCTTTTCAAAAGGTGCTTCTCTAGCATTACCTTGTCGAAAGATAAGTGTATGTTGCATCATCAAACATATAATGTCGTTCTTTAATTTAACTATACTGTAATACTAGGCTGCTAGTTACCACTGCAACGATATGGGATGTGATAATGTCTTATTTGGTTTCTTTCTACCGCTGCAAACTGGATACAAGTTTACACTACAGTTAAGTTGTCTGTACAAGTTAGTATAGGCAAGAGTTCGTTCTTTATTATACCATTATGCAACCATTAGTTGAATGAGACCATTGTTTTTTGTGACCTTTTATTATATCTGTTTTAGTTACAAAAGATTTTTAACCCCATTAATTTCCTTTAAAATAAACCATTGAACAACTCTCTGCGATGTTCCATTGCCAAGCTATTTGTGGAATTTCTAACCTATGCTATTATTAAGTGGTATATAAAATTTAGTATAGGAAAGAGGTCGTTCTTTATTATAAAATTACAAGAAGTTTTTAACCCCATTAATTTTGCTTTAAAATGAGCCATTGAACAACTCTCTACGATGTCCCGGTCCAAACTATCTGTTGAATTACTAACCTATACTATATTTAAGTGGCGTATAAAATTTAGTATAGGCAAGAGGTCGTTCTTTATTATATCATTAAGGAAAATGCATTATCTATATAATGATTTCTTATAATACATCAATTACTATGGATGAAAGTTCGTTCTTTAATGTAATTCTTTAATGTAACTTAGCATTGGACTGATCGTCTCTTACTAGATTGCTAGCTACTGCTGCAACCCGGATTCACATATATATTATTTATGAGAGGCAACCTGGCCGAGTGGTCCAAGGCACTGGTGTTAGCCACCAGTCTCTTCGGAGGCGTGGGTTCAAATCTAACCGCTGGTAAACGATTATGTTTGAAAGACTGCAGTGTGAAAAGACATCGAAAATGCAGTTTTTGGTGGAAAAATTTATTCTCTTTTAGAAAAAATTTATTTTAGTTACAAAAGGTTTTTAACCCAATTAATTTCCTTTAAAATGAGCTATTGAACAACCCTCTACGATGTTCCAGTGCCAAGCTATCTGTGGAAAAAAAGAAAAAAAAAAGAAAAAAATATCCCGTTTAGGAAGAATGTTGTAGTAGCTGCCACTTTTCTTGATTTTCAAGCCAATATATTTCCCTTTCTGTTCAAGCCAAGGGACAGAAAGTTTCCTATACAGGGGTTTCGGACAAGGCGGTTCTAATGGTGTACTTTTTGTTTTGATCTGACTCCTTTTTTAGGAACTATGGGTTTTTATATTTCTTAACATTGGACGTGATCGTCTCTTACTAGGTTGCTAGCTACCGCTGCAACCCGGATCTTCGGAGGCGTGGGTTCAAATCTTACCGCTGGTATAATGTTTGAAATACTGCAGTGTGAAAAGACATCAAAAATGCAGTTTTTGGTGGAAAAATTTATTCTCTTTTAGAAATAATTTATTTTAGTTACTTTAGATTTTTAACTTAATTAATTTCCTTTAAAATGAGGTATTGAACAACTCTCTACGATGTTCCAGTGCCAAGCTATGTCTTTAAAAGAAGAAAAAAGAAAAAAAAAGAAAAAAATATCCCGTTTAGGCAGAATGTTGTAGTAGCTGCCACTTTTCTTGATTTTCAAGCCAATATATTTCCCTTGCTGTTCAAGCCAAGGGACAGAAAGTTTCCTATACAGGGGTTTTGAACAAGGCGGTTCTAATGGTGTACTTTTTTTTTGATCTGACTCCTCTGTTAGGAACTATGGGTTTTTTTATTTCTTAACATTGGACGTGATCGTCTCTTACTAGGTTGCTAGCTACCGCTGCAACCCGGATAACTTCCAAGGTGTGGACCGACAACTGTGGAACAGTTTACAGATGTAATGGGAAATCTTATACATCACTATGAGTAACTCTCTACGATGTTCCAGTGCCAAGCTATCTGTGGAAAAGAAGAAAGAAAGAAAAAAAATATCCCGTTTGTGGAGAATAACGTGGTTGAAGTCAATTTTCTTGATTTTCAATCCAATATATTTTCTTTGTTATTTAAGCCAAAGGGCGGTAAGTTTCCTTTATAAGGGTTTCGGACAAGGCGGTTCTAATGGTGTACTTTTGTTTTGATCTGACTTTTTTTGAGGAGTATGGGGTTTTTATATTTCTTAATATTGGACGTGATCTTTTCTTACTAGGTTGCTAGCTACCGCTGCAACCCGGATTACGGCTCTTTTCCAGTGGGCCTTGTCATTCCCAAGGGAATAATTATTGGACCTCTCAACTATGTTGACAAAATGGCTATCTCAAAATTTTGATCAGATTTCTTTAGGGGAAAAGGTTTTTTATTTTTAATTACAAAAGGCACTAGATGTTGCAATTTCCTTTAAAATGAGCTATTATACAGCTCTCTATGTATTTCCAGTGCCCAGCTAGCTGAGGAGAAAAATCAAGCGGAAAGAAAAAAATATCCCGTTTGTGGAGAATAACATGGTAAAAGTCAATTTTCTTGATTTTCAAGCCAATATATTTTCTTTGTTATTCAAGCCAAAGGGCGGTAAGTTTCCTTTATAGAGGATTCGGACAAGTCGGTTCTAATGGTGTACATTTTGTTTGATCTGACTTTTTTTTTAGGAGTTGGGGGGTTTTATATATTTTAACATTGGACGTGATCGTCTCTTACTAGGTTGCTAGCTACCGCTGCAAACCGGATACTGCTGCAACTCAAATTATAAGAGGCAGCCTGGCCGAGTGGTCCGAGGCACTGGTGTTAGCCACCAGTCTCTTTGGAGGCGTGGGTTCAAATCTTACCGCTGGTATACGATTATGTTTGAAAGACTGCAGTGTGAAAAGACATCAAAAATGTGTTAGACAAGGCACTGGTGTTAGACAACAGTCTCTTCGGAGGCGTGGGTTCAAATATTACCGCTGGTATACGATTATGTTTGAAAGACATAAAATGGTGACACCGAAGACAGGTTAAAAAATGATTATGAGTCGCTCAATATTGATCAAAAGAGAGTGTTTGACAAAATTCTAGACTCAGTTACCAAGCGCAATGGTGCAACATCTTTGAAGTTGATTGTATCTGGATGTGGGGGGTACAGGAAAATCTAGGGTTATCAGTGTCGTGAGAAGACTACTTTGCAACAAGTTCAAGAATGAAGATTGTCCCGTTGTAGTTATGTCACCTCCTGGTATTGCTGCAAATAGTATAAATGGTTTAACAAAACATAGTTGTTTAAGTTTAGCTATTGGTCCGGAAAACACCACAAAATACACACCTCTCTCCACTGAAAAATTTCTTACTTTGAGAAAGACACTTAAGGAGACACGACTTTTTATTATTGATGAAATGACTATGGTTTTGTCTCTTTTTTTAACCTACATTCACTTAAGACTATCAGAAATAATGGCAGTTGATTTGCCAATGGGTAATGCTAACTGCATATTTTTGGGAGATTTTCTTCACTTAAGACTAGTACGTGGTAATCCTCCTTATATACCTCTAACACGATTAGAAGTAAAAAAGAGAATCGGATCAGTTGGTACTTTCGATTACAGTAAAGAACAAACTTCCAGCCCATAGTAACTAAAATAAGATTATAATTTAAGACTTAAACAAGTACTTCGTTTGCTTTGGTATAAAATATTACCAGTGGTAATCCGGGTTACAGCGGTAGCTAGTAACCTAGTAAGAAACGATCACGTCGAATGTTAAGAAATATATATACCCATAACTCCTAACAAAAGAGTCACATCCAAACAAATTGTACACCATTAGAATCCACCTTGTTCAAAACCCCTATATATGAAAATTGCTTTTCGTTGGCTTGATCAGCAAGGGAAATATATTGGCTTTAAAATTAAGAAAACTGGCAGGTACTACAGCATTCTGCCCAAACGGCATTTTTTGTCCTCTTTTTTCTTTTCCACAGATAGCTTGGCACTGGAAAATCATAGAAAATTATTCAGTGGCTCATGTTAATGGACATTACTAGATCTAACGCCATTTGTAATAAAATTCTTTTTTTTTTATCTTAAATCAAATCAACTTTTCCACTAAAAACTGCATTTTTATGGCCAATCTTGATAAATTGCAGCAAAGAACAATCCAGGTTGTAGCGGTAGCTAGCCATCTAGTAAGAGACGATCACACCCCATAGTAAAAAATAAAGTATCCATTTTAACCGCCTTGTCCAAAACTTCTATATAGCAAACTTGCCATCCTTTGGCTAGAATAACAAAGAAAATATATTGGCTTGAAAATCAAGAAAATTGACTTTAACCAGGATATTCTCCACAAACGGCATTTTTTTTCTTTCCGCTTTTTTTATCCTCAGCTAGCTGGGCACTGGAAAATTGGTTCATTTAAAGCTGAAATATTGGAAGGGTAACTATTTCCCGGGAAGTTATGATATTGGTAGACTCCAGGATAAGAATTTGAGAGAATCTTTCCAGGAACAGTTGAATGCTAAACTTGAGAGTTTAAAATTTGATAATGTGGAAGATGGTTGGAACAATTTTAGAGAAATAATTTGTGAAGTGGCTGAAGGTGTCTTAGGGAAGAAAGCTAGAACTGCAGATATTAGTAAAAACTAACTTTACTAAGAATATTAGTAAAAAAGCTTTATGTTTTATAGAAAGGAGAAAGGACTTGTACAAGAATTACTTTAGTGATGGATCATATGATAACAAAAGGAATGTAAAGAAAGTGGAGAAAGCATTAAAATATGAACCAAGGAGGTGTGAAGTAGAGGCCATGGATAATATTACCGAGGATCTGGAAGATGCAGCTAGACGGCACAATTATAAAATATTGCACTGGCATGTTAAAAAATTGAGAGGGAGTAGTCAATGCGGACTTGGCCCAGTTAAAGATAGGAATGGAGCCGCAATTAGCAATAAGGAAAAAACTGAAGAGAGATGGGCCGAACATTTTGAGAATTTGCTTAACGGAGATAGAGTTGAAGGAAGAGATGTGGAGGAAAATGAAAAAGTTTGTGATAGTTTGGATATGAAGGAAGATTTGTTTTGTGAGGAGGATTTAGCAACAGCACTAAAAGAACTAAAAAATAATAAGGCTCCAGATGCTGATAAGGTGGTATTTGAGTTTCTTAAATATGGTGGCTCTGAGGTTATAAATAAGTTACTGAAGATTATGAATATGATTTTTGAAAAAGGGGAATTACCTAACGATTTTAGGAGAACCTTAATTAAGCCACTTTATAAGAAAGGTGATAAAAGTGAGTGTGGTTATTATCGAGGGATTAGTCTGGTCTCTGTAGGTAGTAAATTACTTAGTAATGTGATACTTTTTAGAGTGAAAGATGCCGCAGACAAAGTTTTAAGAGAAGAACAGTGCGGTTTTAGAAAAGGTCGAGGATGTTTCGACCTAATTTTCCCTCTTAGGTTAGTAATTGAGAAGTGCCTGATTTTTCAAACACCTTTGGTCCTCAGTTTTATAGATTATGAGTAAGCGTTCGATTCTGTTGATAGAAGAGCTTTAGTAAAGGTTTTATCCTTGTATGGCATACCAGACCAATACATTAAAGTGATTAGAGCTATGTACGAGAATAATATTGTTGCAGTTAAGGTAGGAAATGAGGTAAGCAGCTGGTTTTGTGTTGAATCAGGAGTTAAGCAGGGTTGTGTTCTATCCCCCTTTATATGGATTATTTTGATGGACTTTGTCTTTTGGAGCACAAGAAAGGTAATGGGAGACCACGGGATCAAATGGGGAGGAAAAAGTGTCCTGGAATTAGATTATGCTGATGATTTAAGCATCCTAGATGAAAGTGTGAGTGAAATGAATGAAGTTTTAGAGGTTTTACGACTTCAGAGTGCTAGAATAGGTTTAAAAATTAATGTTAAAAAGACTAAGTCACTAAGGCTAGTTGGGTAATGTTGGGTAACTAAGTCACTAAAAAGGTGAAGTTGGGTATTGAAAGGATTGGGTAATGGGTAATGAAAGCCTCATTTACCTTGGTAGTATTATTAGTAAAGATGTATGGAGCAGTGAAGATGTCAAAAGTAGAATAGCCAAGGCTCAGGGTGTTTTTTCCCAGTTAAAAAAGTTTGGAAAAATAGGTAGATAAGTCTGTAAACAAAGATTAGAGTATTAGAAGCTACAGTGATGACAAAGGTCAAATATGGCTTTGAAGCATGGGTGCTCCGAAAAGCGGATGAAGATTTGCTAGATATTTTCAAGAGAAATTGCTTAAGGATTGTTCTGGGTACCCGGCTGACTGACCGTATTTCAAACAATAGGCTATACGAAAAATGTGGTTCAATACCACTCTCTAGGGCTCTAATGAAAGAAAGGTTGAGGTGGCTAGGGCATGTCGTGCGGATAAACGATGACAGATTGCCAAAGATTGTTTTTTTTTAGCCAACCGTCTAGGGCTAAAGGGAAAGCAGGTCGTCCTCGTCTGGGGTGGGAGGACGTTACAAAGAAAGATTTAAAGGAAATGGAAACTTCATGGGCGTGGGTAAAAAAGGAGGCTTTGAAAAGATTGGGTTGGAGGAGGAGCGTGCGTAGCTTTGTTGGCCTTAGGCGGCTTGGTGCTGCGGTGAGTTGTGAGTGGTGGTAGTGTTAATTAAAGATAAAATATTTTTTTAAAAGTTCCGTGTCGCAGTGGTAGCTAGCAACCTAATTAAAAGACGATCATTCGAAGAACATACCATTGCATATGGACTTAGTTAGCTGGTCGATTCCTTGAAAAAAAAAATCTTATTTGTCAATTGAAACTAGAATAATTCCTGAAAATTTTAAATAAAATAATTTTATTTAGCTGCAAAGTGCAAAAATATTTATGGTGTCTGAATAATAATTTCCATTTTTTAATTAAAACCAGAAAAAAACCTGAAAATTTTAAAAATAGTTTGGTTTTCCTTTTGCTTCAATTGAGTCGCTACGCCATTTTTTATGCTATTAATTTTATATCTTTTTATATCTTAGTTCCAACTTTTTTGGCTTAACCCTTAAAGTACGTATCTTTATAAGGTTGCCCTATATCTCCAATGAGAAATCGTCAATTTTTTTTTTTTTAGTTTTCAGTTCACAATCGCTAAGGTTATTATGTAAACTGTAAAAATATTTATTATGTCTAACCAATAATACTAATTTTTTAATTCAAACTAGAACAATACCAGAGAATTTTTGAATTAGTTTTGTTTTTTGTCTCCTGGAACCAAAATTTTATTTTTTGGATTAATCGCTAAAGTTATAATGTAAACTGCAAAAATATTTATGATGTGTAACCAAAAATACTGATTTCTTAATTTAAACTACAAAAATACATTAAAATTTTATGAAAAGTTTTGCTTTTTGTCTCCTGGAACCAATTTTTTTTTTATTAAAAGATTTTTAACCCAATTAATCTCCTTTAAAATGAGCCATTGAAAAACTCTCTACGATGTTCCAGTGCCAAGCTATCTGTGGAAAAGACAGAAGAAAGAAAAAAAATATGCCGTTTAGGCAGAATGTTGTAGTAGCCACCACTTTTCTTGATTTTCAAGCCTTTGGGTTTTTATATTTCTTAACATTAGACGTGATCGTCTCTTACTAGGTTGCTAGCTAACGCTGCAACCCGGATACCTATATAAGTTATTATAGGCAAGAGTTCGTTCTTTATTATAATTTAAAAATAATTTTTTTTATAACTGCAAAAAGTTTTTAACCCCATTAATTTGCTTTAAAATGAGCCATTAAACAACTCTCTACGATGTTCCAGTGCCAAGCTATCTGTGGAATTACTAACCTATACTATAATTAAGTGGCGTATAAAACTTAGTATAGGCAAGAGGTCGTTCTTTATTATATTACTAGGTTGCTAGCTACCGCTGCAACCCGGATTACTATTGGCTAGAGTCTTTTCTTTATTATAAATCTTTCTAATTGATTACAAACAGGAAAAAGCCTACGGCTTTTTCTTCTTTGAAATAGTAAGAGACTAGCCTTAAGCAATCAAATAGCTAACTAAATCAAATGTATGTAATGGGTTTTTATTCCAATGGTCGTCTTTTAATGGAAAATTTTAATATATTGGCCTTAAATATAACTGTACTAGCCTAGACTATAGTTAAGTGACCTATAAAATTTAGTAGAGGCAAGAGGTCGTTCTTTATTATAATATAAATACAAACAGGAAAAAGCTTACGGCTTTTTCTTCTTTTAAATAGTAAGAGACGAAACTCAAACAATCAAGTAGCTAACTAAGTCCAATGTATGGAATGGTTTGTTATTTCAGTGATCGTCTTTTAATGTAAAAATATAAATACTGTAATCTTAACTATAGTGAAGTTGCGTATGCAAGTTAGTATAGGGAAGAGTTCGATCTTTATTATAAAAATCTTCGAACATTAGAAGCTCTAAACCTTTTATAATTTATAATGAACCACATCGATCCCTTATGTAATGTAACTACACCTGGAACCACCATATATCAGTTAGTATGGGAGAGAGATCGTTCTTTATTACTGTAAATGCCCAGCTAGCTGAGGAGAAAGAAAAAGCTTTCAGTTAACATGGGCTAGGTGTCGTTCTTTATTGTAATTTCAGTTAACAAATGTTTTTTTGTTACCCCCCCCCAAATTACTGCATTTTACATAATAATGGATAATAATACAAAAACCTTTTTGACAAATACCATTTATGATGAACTATATCGGTCCTTTATAAAACATCAATAGAACCATATCATTACTATATCATTTACTATAATTAAGTTGAGTGTGTAATTTAGTATAGGCAAGAGTTCGTTCTTTATTATAATGGTAAACGATTATCTTTGAAAGACTGCAGTGTGAAAAGACATCGAAAATGCAGTTTTTGGTGGAAAAATTTATTCTCTTTTAGAAATAATTTATTTTAGTTACAAAAGGTTTTTAACCCAATTAATTTCCTTTAAAATGAGCTATTGAACAACCCTCTACGATGTTCCAGTGCCAAGCTATCTCTGGAAACAAAGAAAAAAAAAAAGAAAAAAATATCCCGTTTAGGAAGAATGTTGTAGTAGCTGCCACTTTTCTTGATTTTCAAGCCAATATATTTCCCTTGCTGTTCAAACCAAGGGACAGAAAGTTTCTTATACAGGGGTTTCAGACAAGGTAGTTCTAATGATGTACTTTTTGTTTTGATCTGACTCCTTTTTTAGGAACTATGGGTTTTTATATTTCTTAACATTGGACGTGATCGTCTCTTACTAGGTTGCTAGCTACCGCTGCAACCCGGATTTTAATGGGCTAGGTGTCGTTCTTTATTGTAATCCAATGTATGCAATGGTTTGTTACTCAAATGATCGTCTTTTAATGTAAAATTATTCCAATGATCGTCTTTTATTGTAATTTTCAAACCAAATTAGTTACTATGGCCTAGAATTCCTTCTTTACAATAATGAATAATATCAGTTCTTTATGTAAAATTTACTAACCTATACTATAGTTAAGTGGCCTATATAATTTAGTATAGGCAAGAGGTCGTTCTTTATTATAATGTCAGTTAATATTGTCGTTGTTACTATAAACTACATTAGATCCTCTTGACTGACATCGACCTTTTATGTATTGTTCTTTACTAGGTTTTAGCCATCTCTACAGCCATAATACTGATGGGAATTACATAATCTCTATTTATGTTTCAGGTAACATGGGCTAGGTGTCGTTCTTTTCTGTAATAATAATATTTGACCAACACCAATCATTATAAGCTATATAGGTCCTTTATGTAACAATATATTTTCTTTGTTATTCAAGCCAAAGAGTGATAAGTTTCCTTAATAGGGGTTTTGGAAAAGGTGGTTCTAATGGTATAATTTTTGTTTTGATCTGACTCTTTTCTCAGGAGTTAGGGGTTTTTATATTTCTTAACATTGGACGTGATCGTCTCTTACTAGGCTGCTAGCTACCGCTGCAACTAGGATGAAAAGTTAACCTAGGCTAGATGTCGTTCTTTATTATGCTCCAGCAACCCCTGGAACCACCATATATCAGTTACTATGAGCGAGAGATCGTTCTATATAATAAATACAAACACGAAAAGCCTACGGCTTTTTCTTCTTTTAAATAGTAGCTAACTAAGTCTAATGTATGGAATGGTATGTTATTTCAGTGATCGTGTTTTAATGTAATTTACTATAAACTACCACTACAACCTGGATCTTTTTCAATACAACCCAGATATATAGAATGTAAACCTGATTACAGACAGGAAAAAGCCTAAGGCTTTTTCTTCTTTGAAATAGTAAGAGACGAACCTCAAACAATCAAGTAGCTAACTAAGTCCAATGTATGCAATGGTTTTTTATTCCAATGATCGTTTTTTAATGTATCAATTTCATTTCTTACTATGGGGCAGGATTGTCTCTTACTTGGTTGCTCACTACCAACGCAACCCGGATACCAGTTACTATGGGCTATAGTTCGTCCTTTAATGTAAAATTCATTATTTATCTAGTAGGGTTTCAGACAAGGTATTTCTAATGATGTACTTTTGTTTTGATCTGACTCTATTTTTAGGAGTTTTGGGTTTTTATATTTCTTAGCATTGGACTGATCGTCTATTACTAGGTTGCTAGCTACTGCTGCAACCCAAATTCACATATATATTTATTTATGAGAGGCAGCCTGGCTGAGTGGTCCAAGGCACTGGTGTTAGCCACCAGTCTCTTCAGAGGCGTGGGTTCAATTCTTACCGCTGGTATACGATTATGTTTGAAAGACTGCAGTGTGAAAAGACATCAAAATGCAGTTTTTGGTGGAAAAATCCCGTTTAGTATACTGGAAACAAAGAAAAGAGAAAAAAAATACCCCGTTTAGGCAGAATGTTGTAGTAGCTGCCACTTTTCTTGATTTTTTAGTACTGATTTTTTAACTTGTGTGTAGCTTGCTTTGATCTAACCATTATGTATTCATGAATGAGACCATTTACAGTTTTGACGTTTCTTATATAGTAATTATGACGTCACTGCATTAAAAATACAGTTTTTATTGGAAAAATTTATTCTCTTTTAGAAATAATTTATTTTAGTTACTATAGATTTTTAACCCAATTAATTTCCTTTAAAATGAGCTATTGAACAACCCTCTACGATGTTCCAGTGCCAAGCTATCTCTGGAAACAAAGAAAAAAAAAGAAAAAAATATCCCGTTTAGGAAGAATGTTGTAGTAGCTGCCACTTTTCTTGATTTTCAAGTCAATATATTTCCCTTTCTGTTCAAGCCAAGGGACAGAAAGTTTCCTATACAGGGGTTTCGGACAAGGCGGTTCTAATGGTGTACTTTTTGTTTTGATCTGACTCCTTTTTCAGGAGCTACTTTCAGGTTTCTATATTTCTTAACATTGGACCTGATCATCTCTTACTAGGTTGCTAGCTACCGCTGCATCCCGGATCAGTTTCTTTGGGCTTGAGCTCGTTCTTTACTATGTTATTACTAACTTTTAGTCTCCTTATGGGTTTTTCTATTCATTCTTTATTTTAAACATATCGATCCTTTATGTAAATCTATAATCTTCGAACATTCGAACCTTTTATAATTTATAATGATGTATAATATAAATACTGTAATCTTCACTATAGTGAAGTTGCCCATGCAAGTTAGTATAGGGAAGAGTTCGATCTTTATTATAATGCCTAAGTGTCCTTTCCACACGTGTCCTTCCATGCTTAGCAAATTCTAGCCAATGCTTTATTTCATTATTCACTGACTTATAGAATGTCTTCCACCTCGAGTCGTACATCCAAGAGTTTACTTTGTCTTAATTTGTGCGAAACCCACAAATCCGTCAATTCGCGTATAAATCTTCGAAAACATAGGTAATAAAACTCTCTTTCACATTGTTCTAATATTTGCCTCGTGTCTCTGTGATAGATACACTTCCATAAGGAATTGTCATTTAATATGTTATTAATATATTTTGAGGTACGCGCAAAATTGTTAACAGACTTGACATCCAAAAATTTAGCAATATGTTGAATCAGCTCTGGGAGAAGATTTTTTGCGCTTGCACCTGGTTCATCACGTAATAAGGCAGAAATAGATTCAGCCGTGACTGGTACTGATGGGCTCGAATTTTCAAAGCTCGAGTCACGAGTTTTTCTTTTTTTGAATTCACAGCCTTGTTGCCTGGGTCACTGATTTCTTCGAAAGGCCTTTTTTTGACAGTTGAAGTTTAGGAATGTTTGCACCTGGTTCATCACACAATCGATTGAAAATACATTCTGCCTTGACTGTTATCTTGGACATATGATCCACCTTTGTCTTGACTTCAACAATGGTCCTTGACGCATGTCCCATGTCCTTAACACTCTCAGGTAATTTTGGTTGATATTTCAATTGTGGTTTTTCTGACATGCTCACTTTAATGCTGTTTATAAACAAATAGTTCTGGAGCATTTGCAATTCTTTCTGTTATTGACTATATGACGTTATTATATACTGGCATCATTATACAGTGTCATTGTATAGTTTTTGCTTTTTGCGTCAAAGATGGTTGAATGCTACGGTTATGACGTCATTCTTCATCTTGTATACGAAGATACAGTTTTTTGTCAAAAATTACTTTTGTTTTAAATTCATTTTGTTCAAAATAGTCCAAGGGTAAAATAAGTATAAATTAGGAGATGACAATACCCCCCCACAGCTCAAAGGACAAGGCTTGCTAGTAATGCAAATTATCCATTATAAGACAAAGTTTATTTATTAAGAAAAGAGGGCTCCTTAATCCTGAACCTAAGGAAATGTTCTGAAAAGGTAATGTTTTGAAAGATGCCAAACACAATCAAAGTAAACTATGTGCTTGCTGGTTGCAAAAAACGAAATATCAACTATATCTAAGGAACAGCTTAGGTTATTAGATTGTTACTTTCAAGATACATTGAGGACATGTTGAAGAGAGATTGGAAAACAACTAGTACCCCCTTCTTCTCCTTAATCTTTTTAGGTGCCCCACTCATCTATAATAATAGAAATTTTGTAATCATCATTTTGTTCAAACTAGTTGAGAAGTTTAAAAGGTATACCTCAAGGGATTCCGTGCCCCTTATATCCCTAAAATTAAGGTTATTGATGTGAAACTTTGGAGAATGTTGAAGAGTATGTTACGTGAAATCAAAAGACACTATGTGCATCCCATTATCAAATGTAAGGTTCTGCAATATTTTAATAACAGCTGAGGGCGTTAAGTTGAAACTTTCAGGACATGTTGAAGGGGTGTTGAATAGTTGTTGGAGGGCTGCCAGCCCTCTCCCATGCCACTTTTAGTCACGTTCCCTTTAAATATATTTGATCAAAATTTTGAAATCGACACTTGCTCAAAATAGTATAAAGCTCAAATAACCACGACTATCAGGATAAATTGGTCCCTGCAGCTTTGGAGATGAATGTCAAGAGCAATAAGACACAATGTGTGCATGCTGGCAATCCGAAAGGCATATCATCAATATCATAGGAACAGCTGAGGGAATTTAGTTGAAATATTAAGGGGGTGTTAAAGAGCTATTGGAGGGCAACTGTTTCTCCTACCCTTTTTAGATGCCTCCTCCCCTCAACACTGATTAAAATTTTCAAAAACCGATTTCGTCTCAAATACTTAAAAGGTCTAGTAACTATGCCTCCAGTGGCAACCCCCAACAGCCACCAGGGCAAAGATTACAAATTATGGAATTAACCCTTTCTTAAAAAAAAGGCAAATAAACATGCAACCGTGATCTTTCTTCTGGCAAAAAATACCAAATTCCACATTTTTGCAGATGGCAGCCTGAAACTCTAGAGTAGGGTTCTCTGATACGCTGAATCTAATGGCGTGATTTTCAGTAAAATTATATGACTTTTAGGGGGTGTTTTCCCCTTTTTTTAAAATAAGGCATATATCCTCAGGCTCGTAACTTTTGATTGATATGAGCAAACCTTATGAAACTTATAGATTTAAAATCAAATTAAAAATCTGATTCTATTGATGTATCTATTGATATTACAAATCCGTTTTTTAGATTTTCGGTTACTATTGAGAAGAGTAACTCTTACTATACAGTTCGTTACCACAAACTGTTTGATATCTGATATAGGCTACTGTTCATAATTAGCTAGCGTTGCAACCCGGATACTTTGAAATTACAAACAGGAAAAAGCCTATGGCTTTTTCTTAATTGGAATAGTAAGAGACGACCTGGCTACAACCTACGATTATGACGTCATTGATCAATCTTTAACATAAAATTAAGTAAAATACAAATTATTCAAATATTGGAACCTTGAAAGCCTGCCTGGCGCAGTGAATAGCGTGTTGGATTTCTACTCCGAAGGCTGCAGGTTCAAATCCTGCAAGAGGCAATTTTTAAACATTTATCTATTTAAAGTCTAAATATTACTGTAAATTTACTATAACTACCGCTTGAACCCGGATTATAAATCACAAACAGGAAAAAGCCTACGGCTTTTTCTTCTTTGGAATAGCAAGAGACGATCCTCAAATAATCAGACAGCTAACTAGGTTGATAATCTGTTCTTTGACATAAACTTCATTAATCGGACATTTTAATATATCCTATATGGTTTAGAGGTTGGGATAGCTCTCAGCCAGTTGGCTTGAGTTCAATTTCCGTATGGGAAATTTTTACTTATTATGGGAAATTTCTTAAGAAATTATAATTAAAATTTCTTAATGTAATAAAAATAATTTGTTTTAATTACAAAAGGTTTTCAACCCCATTAATTTTCTTTAAAATGAGCCATTGAACAACTCTCTACGATGTTCCAGTGCCAAGCTGTCTGTTGAATTACTATCCTATACTATAATTAAGTGGCGTATAAAATTTAGTATAGGCAAGGGGTCGTTCTTTATTATAAATATCAGTTACTATGGATGAGAGATCGTTCTTTACTGTAAAGCAACCCGGATAACCTATACTATAATTAAGTGGAGTATAATATTTAGCATAGGTAAAAGGTCGTTCTTTATTGTAAAATTTCGGACAAGGCGGTTCTAATGGTGTACTTTTTGTTTTGATCTGACTCCTTTTTTAGGAGCTATGGGTTTTTATATTTCTTAACATTGGACGTGATCGTCTCTTACTAGGTTGCTAGCTACCGCTGCAACCCGGATGCTAGCTACCGCTGCAACCCGGATGCTTTTCTAATGATCGTCCTTTAATATAAACTATGGACTAAAGTTCGTTCTTTAATGTAAAAATTTGACGATCGAGCCTTTATGTAACACGGATTAAAAAATTATTATCATATCTTATATGTAACTTTTATTTTATAAGTCGTCGATAGTCTAATGGTAAGTATGCCCAATTGTTACCTGGGAGAAAGGGGTTCGATTCCCCGTCGGGGAGAACTTTTAATATGTTGAATTAAAAGCACTATCTTTTCAATTCAAAATTTAAAAAAGAAACTTGTTTATTTACATTTTAGCTAAAATAATGAAGATAATATGAATGAACCACAGTGTTCAGTTTCTTTGGACTTGAGTTCGTTTTTTAACTATAAATACAAACAGGAAAAAGCCTACGGTTTTTTTTTCTTTTAAATAGTAAGAGACGAAACTCAAACAATCAAGTAGCTAACTAAGTCCAATGTATGGAATGGTTTGTTATTTCAGTGATCGTCTTTTAATGTAATTTTAACTATAAATACAAACAGGAAAAAGCCTACGGCTTTTTCTTCTTTTAAATAGTAAGAGACGAAACTCAAACAATCAAGTAGCTAACTAAGTCCAATGTATGCAATGGTTTGTTATTTCAGTGATCGTCTTTTAATGTAAATTTACTAACTTATACTATA
Source organism: Artemia sinica (assembly GCA_027921565.1). Classification (NCBI taxonomy): domain Eukaryota; kingdom Metazoa; phylum Arthropoda; class Branchiopoda; order Anostraca; family Artemiidae; genus Artemia; species Artemia sinica. Next base: position 40,290 of record JAPEVW010000397.1, on the reverse strand, counting down.
GTTAAGTGGCCTATATAATTTAGTATAGGCAAGAGGTCGTTCTTTATTAAACATTTTTGACAAAATTGATTCTACTTTAAAAAGTATTTTATTTTTAAATACAAAAGTGACTAGATGTTGCAATTTCCTTTAAAATGAGCTATTATACAGCTCTCTATGATTTTCCAGTGCCCAGCTAGCTGAGCAGAAAGAAAAAGCGGAAAGAAAAAAATATCCCGTTTGTGGAGAATAACGTGGTAAAAGTCAATTTTCTTGATTTTCAAGCCAATATATTTTCTTTGTTATTCAAGCCAAAGGGAGGTAAGTTTCCTTTATAGAGGATTCGGACAAGGCGGTTCTAATGGTGTACTTTTTGTTTTGATCTGACTCTTTTTTTAGGAGTTGGGGGGTTTTATATTTCTTGACATTGGAGGTGATCGTCTCTTACTAGGTTGCTAGCTACCGCTGCAACCCGGATATTAAGCACACAAAATCCCGTGTCGAGTATCTAAAACCTAGCATAAAACAAAACTAATTTTAAAATTTTCAGGTATTTATCTTGTTTGAATTACAAAATTAGTATTATTGGTTAGACACCATAAATATTTTTGCAGTTTAAATAATAAGTTTAGTGATTCTGGACTGAAAACTAAAATAATTGCAATTATGAGACAATAATATGGAGATATGTACTTTACGGGTTACAGGATACAATAATAAATTTGAACTGAGATGAAAAAAAAATTTCTTCCAGGAGACAAAAAGCAAAACTAATTTTAGAATTTTCATGTATTTTTGTTGTTTAAATTAAAAAATTACTATTACTGATTAGGCATCATAAATATTTTTGCAGTTTACATAATAATTTTAGCGATTAAGCCAAAAAAGAAAATTTTGGTTCCAGGAGTTTCGGTTACTATTGAGACAAGTAGCTATTATTACTATAGAGTTCATTACATGGACTGTTTTATTGCTTCAAAATTCAAATATCTTTGAAAAGACTGCAGTATGAAAATACATCAAAAATGCAATTTTTTTGACAAAATTGATTCTACTTTAAAAAGTATTTTATTTTTAAATACAAAAGTGACTAGATGTTGCAATTTCCTTTAAAATGAGCTATTATACAGCTCTCTATGATTTTCCAGTGCCCAGCTAGCTGAGCAGAAAGAAAAAGCGGAAAGAAAAAAATATCCCGTTTGTGGAGAATAACGTGGTAAAAGTCAATTTTCTTGATTTTCAAGCCAAAGGTCGTTCTTTCTTATATTTTCTTTGTTATTCAAGCCAAAGGGAGGTAAGTTTCCTTTATAGAGGATTCGGACAAGGCGGTTCTAATGGTGTACTTTTTGTTTTGATCTGACTCTTTTTTTAGGAGTTGGGGGGTTTTATATTTCTTGACATTGGACGTGATCGTCTCTTACTAGGTTGCTAGCTACCGCTGCAACCCGGATGACAAATCAGTTACTATGAGCGAGAGATCGTTCTTTACTGTAATCAGTTACCACTTGGGTTTTCTTTTATGTTATATCATTACAAACAGGAAAAAGCCTACGGCTTTTTCTTCTTTTAAATAGTAAGAGACGAACCTCAAGTGTACTACCCCTGGAACCACCATTTATTAGTTACTATGGATGAGAGATCGTTCTTTACTGTAGCAACCCAGATAACCTATACTATAATTAAGTGGCGTATAATATTTAGCATAGGTAAGAGGTCGTTCTTTATTATAATCTTTCATTTGCTTAAAATCTTCAATGAAGTCTTTTGGAACCGCTGAATTGAGAGGCTGGACAGAAAAATGTTCAACCAATGTAGATTTTGCACTTTCTGTCAGTTTCTGAAGGATTGCAGCTTCCGGTATTTCAGGTAAATTATCAATACCAACCGCTTTTTCAGCAAGACGGGCTTCAAGTATTTTTTTTTTATCTTCTAGGGTGTATGCATGTATTGTTTTATAGAGACTGTTGTTCTCTCTTAACCACAACAGTGCTTCATGGACTTTTCTCAGATCTATTAGTGCAGTCCAAACATTCTTGTTGTAAGTAGGCTGACCATTGACAATGACTACAAAACTATCAATGTTAAGAAGTTTTTCAGGCTGAATATCTGCATTTGCTTGCACATCAACAGGTAGATATACTATTCTCCCCTTAAGAGCGTCAACAAGTTCTGTTCTAGGTCTCTTCAATGCAGTTACTTGCCCTAATCTGACGATCGTAAGACAAGGCATTACAAATCGAATCATTGCCATTTCAAAATTATTTAAACACTTTATACATTCCGGTGTACAGTCTATATGAAGGTTATTTAATACTGATCGGACATTCTCCTGACTTTTCAACATTTTCCCAGCACAGTAATCACAGACAAAGAATGAATCTATGACATCCTCTTTCCAACCTGTACATTGAATTAGTTCTTCTCTGTCATCTTTGGGTATGTCCTGTTGTAGGTGTTCTAAAATCGTGGCCATCATTACATCAAAACCTTTCTTATTTGAAAGGGATCTTAGACTCTTCAATTGGTATTTTGTCTTTATCTGCTCACAACTGTCACAATGCATTGTGGGGTATACATCCCTAATGTTAGCTACCTTATCAAGGCTCTCACCAAATAATTTTATTATTGTATTTTCATCCACAGAAACTCTAATATTGCCATCACCGTAAATGAAGTCTTGACTATTATTACGACAGAGTCTACTTGACACTTCTTCTATGTGATGACTTAGTTCCTTGTACGAGCCCTCGACTTTTAGTAGATTAATATGTTGTATAATCTTACATTTTGATACTGCCTTATATACGCTATTAATGAAACAGTTCAAGACAGGAAAATGTGGAGCTAGTGCCCTTAGAGAACGCAAATAGCTCTGACATCCCTCATTTGGGCTACAGTATAACGAATGCCCATGCTTTCTTGTGTCCCTGTAATTGATTTCACAATAATCCAAGCCGCCAAGGTAGAAATTAACCACTTTGTCAGTTGAAAATTTTAATGCTATATTGTTTTCAAGGATATCAAAAAGAATTTGACATAATTCAATATCCGTCGGATAGAGCTTGCAGATATCAGGGTGACATTGCCAAGTAACCTGCTGCCCAATTTTTGGTTTTGAATTTTTACTCAGATTGTTATAGGTGACTTCAGCCATCATAATTTCCTTGTCAGATCTAGTTTTAGAGCATTTTTCAATAGTTGTCTCGTACTTTTCAGGACAGTGTGTTCTACTACACAGAGAATTTTTTGCCAAATATTCAGTAGAACTAAACGAACTGTTTAAAACACAGTTAGAAATGCTTTTTTCTTGAGTCGGTGTTCCAGGAATTTGTTCTAAATCATTAGTCTTACAAACACATTTACTAATAACCCTAACAGGCTCGTTTTCGCCATAATTGAAAAACATTGCTTTTCCTTCGCTGTTGATAGGTATGCTTGTATATATATTTTTATTGCTGCTACATAAACTGCAATTGCTCCTTCCAAAATTAATATACGAATTTTCTAAGAAGTACGCCTCCGTATATTCACTGTGTTGTCGAACATTTTCCATTGCATCTATAAACTGTTCCGCAGTTGCCAATCCATACCTTGGAAGCTTTTCGTTAAACTGACAACATTTCTTTTGGATATTGCCATGAAGCTTTGCCAAAGCATTTCTAGCCGACTTTTCAACAGCATCCGCTCTTTCAAAGAGAATTTTAATCTGTAATTTCGAATACTTTTCGTGATCCCGATAAAACATGCGTAAAATGTTTCTCAATTTACAAAGATCAGCCTGCATTTTTGCCATCTTCTTGTATTTCTGAATGTAATTTTTCCCTTTGTCCTTATGCGTTCTTCGGTACAACCTCGCAGAGAATTTAATTTTTTCATTATAGCTTTTGTCACCCCAGTATCTACCCATTATTCTGGTAGCAACTTTTTTCTTATGTTTGTTTCGGTAATCTATATCGTTATCATACCGTTCCTTGCTCTTTTGTTTCGCTGTCTCAATTTTCCCTTCTCGATACCCCTGATCCGTAAGATACCTCTGTTTTGCTCTGTCATATTTCATTTTCTTAAATCCTGGATCACAAGACATCTTAGTAGCAATCCTTACGCGTGCTCGAGCTTTATTGCGTTTGGTGGCATTTTTATCTCTTTTAAATAAACTTTTCTTATATTTCAGGATGTTAGCTTTATTTTTTGTGTAGTAAAGTTTTCTATTAGTAGAAATTTGGATTGTTCTATTTTGATATTGTTTTTGGTTATTCTTTCTTTTTTTCCACTCGCGTGAGACCATATTTTTTCAAGATTTAAAATTATTAAGCACACAAAATCCCGTGTCGAGTATCTAAAACCTAGCATAAAACAAAACTAATTTTAAAATTTTCAGGTATTTATCTTGTTTGAATTACAAAATTAGTATTATTGGTTAGACACCATAAATATTTTTGCAGTTTAAATAATAAGTTTAGTGATTCTGGACTGAAAACTAAAATAATTGCAATTATGAGACAATAATATGGAGATATGTACTTTACGGGTTACAGGATACAATAATAAATTTGAACTGAGATGAAAAAAAAATTTCTTCCAGGAGACAAAAAGCAAAACTAATTTTAGAATTTTCATGTATTTTTGTTGTTTAAATTAAAAAATTACTATTACTGATTAGGCATCATAAATATTTTTGCAGTTTACATAATAATTTTAGCGATTAAGCCAAAAAAGAAAATTTTGGTTCCAGGAGTTTCGGTTACTATTGAGACAAGTAGCTATTATTACTATAGAGTTCATTACATGGACTGTTTTATTGCTTCAAAATTCAAATATCTTTGAAAAGACTGCAGTATGAAAATACATCAAAAATGCAATTTTTTTGACAAAATTGATTCTACTTTAAAAAGTATTTTATTTTTAAATACAAAAGTGACTAGATGTTGCAATTTCCTTTAAAATGAGCTATTATACAGCTCTCTATGATTTTCCAGTGCCCAGCTAGCTGAGCAGAAAGAAAAAGCGGAAAGAAAAAAATATCCCGTTTGTGGAGAATAACGTGGTAAAAGTCAATTTTCTTGATTTTCAAGCCAATATATTTTCTTTGTTATTCAAGCCAAAGGGAGGTAAGTTTCCTTTATAGAGGATTCGGACAAGGCGGTTCTAATGGTGTACTTTTTGTTTTGATCTGACTCCTTTGTTAGGAACTATGGGTTTTTATATTTCTTAACATTAGACGTGATCGTCTCTTACTAGGTTGCTAGCTACCGCTGCAACCCGAATAACTACACCTGTAACCACCATATATCAGTTAGTATGGGAGAGAGATCATTCTTTACTGTAAACATTGGAGGTGATCGTCTCTTACTAGGTTGCTAGCTACCGCTGCAACCCGGATTGTTTTAAAAATAATTTGTTTAAGTTACAAAAGGTTTTTAACCCCATTATTTCCTTTAAAATGAGCCATTCAACAACTCTCAACTATGTTCCAGTGCCAAGTTATCTGTGGAAAAGAAAAAAAAAGAAAAAAAAGATGCCGTTTAGACAGAATGCTGTAGTAGCTGCCACTTTTCTTGATTTTCAAGGCAATATATTTCCCTTGATGTTCAAGCCAAGGGGCAGAAAGTTTCCTATACAGGTATTTTGAACAAAGCGGTTCTAATGGTGTACTTTTTGTTTTGATTTTACTCTTTTCTTAGGAGTTATGGGTTTTTATATTTCTTAACATTGGACTGATCGTTTCTCACTAGGTTGCTAGCTACAAATGCAACCCGGATTAGATTTATAAATTAGATTACAGCTAGAGCTGCAACCATGATACTACAATCACTCCACTTGTTAACGTTAAATAAAACTTTACCAGCCTATAATATAGTTAAGTTGCCCATGTAAGCTAGTATAGGCAAGAGTTCGTTCTTTATTTTAATTTCTGAGAAGGCACCGTAATATCTGTTTTTGCATTCTCTTTTGATTTTAAGTGCTCTTTTCGATCTTTTTTCAGTATGCCTATACTACTAAAGTGACATCCACATATAGTGCAATTGTGACCAGTGTGATCCTTTATATGTGTGCTCAGGTATTCTCTGCTGAATGTTTTTCCGCATAATTCACAAAGTCGGTACCTATCCTCATCTTTTAAATGGGAAAGTTCATGCCGACGTATTGCATGCTTTGTTCGAAAATAGACAGAACAATGTACACACTTAAACGGCTTTTCGTTAGTATGAAGTCTAAAGTGATCAACAAGACCCCCTGGCCTTGTTAGCATTTTCTTACAAACAGAGCATTCGTACATAGTAAAATATTATTCAATAGGTAATATTATCTAGTTAACAAGACAGAGCTGCAATTAGAATAAAATGATCCGTACTTTTAACTTAACCTTGACGAATTTCTTAAAAATATTACAGGTTAAATCTCTTTCCATAACTCTGATATAATCAAATGAATATTACAAACTGAAATAGAAACCGTGGTCACAGCCGTACTTTCTGCTTAGAAAAGGACATGCCCCGGTCCATAGTAACTAAAAATTGAAGAATAATTAAAAAAACAACTGCCAAGTAAGAAAAGATTGTCACTTGTTAGTTTTATTTTTTGTTAGGTTCTGGTTTAATAACAAGCCGACATGATTTCTTTGTTGTTAAGCAAAGAGATTCTGGGTGACAGCTGCTGCTGCAACCCGGATACTGCTAGATTCTGGATAGCTTGTAGCTACCCCTGGAACCACCGTATATCAGTTACTATGGGCGAGAGATCGTTCTATACTGTAAACATATATCAGTTACTATGGGCGAGAGATCGTTCTTTACTGTGACCAAAGCAAACAAATTACTTGTTTGAGTCTTAAGTTATAATCTTAGTTACTATGGGCTGAAGCTCGTTCCTTGCTGTAACTATGGACTAAAGTTCGTTCTTTAATGCAATCTTACTAGGTTGCTAGCTACCGCTGCAACCCGGATTGACAAATCGGATTATGTAAACGCTGATTACAAACAGGAAAATGCCTACGGCTTTTTCTTCTCTGGAGCAGTAAGAGACAACTCTCAAAGAATCAGGCAGCTAACTAAGTCCAATGTATGCAATGGTTTGGTATTCCAACGATTGTCTTTTAATGTAACTACCATTGCAACCCGGAATATATTAAAGCTTTGAGTTACTATTAGCCAGAGTTCGTTCTTTATTATAAAATTTTTACTTATGATGATTTCTTAAGGAACATAATTAAAATTTCTTAATATAATAAAAATAATTTGATTAATCTTAATTACAAAAGGTTTTTAACCCCATTAATTTCCTTTAAAATGAGCCATTGAACAACTCTCCACGATGTTCCAGTACCATGCTATCTGTTGAATTACTAACCTATACTACAATTAAGTGGCGTGTAAAATTTAGTATAGGCAAGAGGTCGTTCTTTATTATAATTGTTTTGATCTCACTCCTTTTTTAGGAACTATGGGTTTTTATATTTCTTAACATTGGACGTGATCGTCTCTTACTAGGTTGCTAGCTACCACTGCAACCCGGAAATAATGTAAACCACCTTATATCAGTTACTATGGGCCAGAGATCGTTCTTTACTGTAACAATGATTAATCTATAACATTAATTATAATCTTATTTTAGCTACAATGGGCTGGAAGTTTGTTCTTTAATGTAAACAAAGTCTAATGTATGCAATGGTCTGTTATTCAAATGATCGTCCTTTAATGTAATATGACGTCACTGCATCAAAAATACAGTTTTTATTGGAAAAATTTATTCTCTTTTAGAAATAATTTATTTTAGTTACTATAGATTTTTAACCCAATTAATTTCCTTTAAAATGAGCTATTGAACAACCCTCTACGATGTTCCAGTGCCAAGCTATCTCTGGATACAAAAGAAAAAAAAAGAAAAAAAAAAGAAAAAAATATCCCGTTTGGGGAGAATAACGTGGTTAAAGTCAATTTTCTTGATTTCCAAGCCAATATATTTCCCTTGCTGTTCAAGCCAAGGGACAGAAAGTTTTCTATACAGGGGTTTCGGACAAGGCGGTTCTAATGGTGTACTTTTTGTTTTGATCTGACTCCTTTTTTAGGAGCTATGGGTTTTTATATTTCTTAACATTGGACGTGATCGTCTCTTACTAGGTTGCTAGCTACCGCTGCAACCCGGATATAATGAACCACATCGATCCTTTATGTAATGTAACTACACCTGGAACCACCATATATCAGTTAGTATGGGAGAGAGATCGTTCTTTATTACTGTAAATGCCCAGCTAGCTGAGGAGAAAGAAAAAGCTTTCAGTTAACATGGGCTAGGTGTCGTTCTTTATTGTAATTTACTTATGATGATTTCTTAAGGAATATAATTAAAATAATCATCTATATAAATTTCTTTTATTACTTCATATACTATGGGCTACAGTTCGTTTCTTAATGTAATAAAAATAATTTGTTTTAATTACAAAAGGTTTTTAACCCCATTAATTTCCTTTAAAATGAACCATTGAACAACTCTCTACGATGTTCTAGTGCTAAGCTGTCTGTTGAATTAATAACCTATACTATAATTAGGTGGCATATAAAATTTAGTATAGGCAAGAGGTCGTTCTTTATTATGAAATTTTTCCCTCTGTCCTTATGCGTTCTTCGGTACAACCTCGCAGAGAATTTAATTTTTTCATTATAGATTTTGTCACCCCAGTAACGCTCCTTGATCTTTTGTTTGGCTGTCTCAATTTTTGCTTCTTGATACACCTGGACGGTTGAATACCTTTGCTTTTGGTTTTTCTTATATTTGATGCGGTAATCTTCATCATTGTGATAACTCTCCTTGATCTTTTGTTTGGCTGTCTCAATTTTTGCATGTCTATAATCTTCATCATTGTGATAACACATCTTGCTGTTTTGTTTTGCTCTCTCAATTGTTACTTCTCGATACGCCTGGTCGGTTGAATACCTTTGTTTTGCTCTCTCAATTATTACTTCTCGATACGCCTGGTCGGTTGAATACCTTTGTTTTGCTCTCTCAATTTTTACTTCTCGATGCGCCTGGTCGGTTGAATATTTTTGCTTTTCTCTTTTCAAGATACTATCTCTGTTGTTTGTGTAGTACTGTTTTTTCAACTTGCGTGCGACTTGCTTGATTGAAACCATTATGTAATTATGAATGAGAACATTTTCATCTTTGTAGTTCTTAAGTAGTAATTATGACGTCACAGCGTAATGATTTTGTTGACGTCATAGAGCAATGATATTATTTCATGACGTCTTCAGAAACAACAATATAATTTCATGTTTTTCTATTCACGTCATAGCTCTAATATAAAACTATGATGACATTCATTATTTATCTAGTAGGGTTTAAGACAAGGTAATTCTAATGATGTACTTTTGTTTTGATCTGACTCTATTTTTAGGAGTTTTGTTATATTTCTTAGCATTGGACTGATCATCTCTTACTAGGTTGCTAGCTACTGCTGCAACCCAAATTCACATATATATTTATTTATGAGAGGCAGCCTGGCCGAGTGGTCCAAGGCACTGGTGTTAGCCACCAGTCTCTTCGGAGGCGTGGGTTCAAATCTTACCGCTGGTATACGATTATGTTTGAAAGACTGGAGTGTGAAAAGACATCGAAAATGCAGTTTTTGGTGGAAAAATTTATTCTCTTTTATATATAATTTATTTTAGTTACAAAAGGTTTTTAACCCAATTAATTTACTTTAAAATGAGCTATTGAACAACCCTCTACGATGTTCCAGTGCCAAGCTATCTGTGGAAAAGAAAAAAAAAGAAAAAAGAAAAAAATATCCCGTTTGTGGAGAATAACGTGGTTAAAGTCAATTTTCTTGATTTTCAAGCCAATATATTTCCCTTGCTGTTCAAGCCAAGGGACAGAAAGTTTCCTATACAGGGGTTTCGGACAAGGCGGTTCTAATGGTGTACTTTTTGTTTTGATCTGACTCTTTTTTTAGGAGCTATGGGTTTTTATATTTCTTAACATTGGACGTGATCGTCTCTTACTAGGTTGCTAGCTACCGCTGCAACCCGGATTTTAATGTAACTTTATTTTAATGAATTCTTCAACGTCAGGGACATAATCTGTTTTTGGTAGATGCTCCAAAAACTTTGAACACTGCTTTTGGATGCTTGCATGTAGCAATAACTGGATCCTTGCAATTAGCGTAATAAGTGATAATACTTAAAAAATTCCCATTTACAGTATCGATCCTTTATTTAGTTCCTTTTATAACTTCAGTTATTATGGGCTACAGTTAATTCCTTAATGCAATTTCCTTGGCCAGAGGCGAACGGTACAGTTGGGATTTTTTTCAGTTTTAACTATCTAAAACTGGTTTATTATAACTTATTTTTAAGCCTCTATAGCTCAGTGAAAGAGCACTGATCTTGTAATCCAGGGTTCCGGAATTCAATTCTCAGTGGAGGTAATTTTCAATTGTAATTCATGCTTTAATATAATTTGTTGTTTACTATAATCCTTACTATAAACTACCACTGCAACCTGGATCTTCACTAGAAAACTTATCATTTACTTTAGGCAGAAGTTCGTTCTTAAATATATCTTGAATCACTGTCAGATGGCAATTTTATCTTATAGAATTCGAAACATATTTTCCAACTTTTGATTACTATGGGTTGCAGTTCGCCTTTTAATAGGTTGCAGCAAGGCCGCAAAGCTTTAGTTTGTCCTTTAGTATAAATTTATGTACCAGATTACAAAGAGGAAAAAACCTATGGCTTTTTCTTGTTAGAAATAGTAAGAGACGATCTCCAGAGAATGAGCTATCAAACTAAGCCCAATATGTGCCATGATTTGTTCTATACTAGGTTTCAGCCATTTCTACAGCTATGATACCGATGAAACCTACGTAGTCGCCATTTATAATTAACCAAACCGATTTCTAATATAATTTTTTTAGTTTATTAACGAATTTATTATCATGTTTTACATGTAACTTGTATTTTACAAGTCTCTGATGGTACAGTGTAAGCATACACACTTGTTAGGCGGGAGAACGGGGTTCGATTCCCCGTTGGGGAGAACTTTTAAATTATTGAATTTAAAGCAATGTCTTTTAAATTTTAAATTTGAAAAGAAACTTGTTTAGTTACCCCCTAGCTAAAATAATGGAGATTATATGAATGAACCACAGGGTTCAGTTCCTTTGGACTTGAGCCCATTCTTTACTAAACATCTTTATATAAAATATTTAAGTTACTATTGGCTAGAGTCTGTTCTTTATTATAAATTTTTCCAATTGATTACAAACAAGAAAAAGCCTACGGCTTTTTCTTCTTTGAAATAGTAAGAGTCTAGCCTTAAGCAATCAAATAGCTAACTAAATCAAATGTATGTAATGGGTTTTTATTCCAATGGTCGTCTTTTAATAGAAAATTTTAATATATTGGCCTTAAATATAACTGTACTAGCCTACACTATAGTTAAGTGGCCTATAAAATTTAGTAGAGGCAAGTGGTCGTTCTTTATTATAATTATGTAACTAAACCTGGAGCCACCATATATCAGTTAGTATGGGAGAGAGATCGTTCTTTACTGTAATTTTGTTTGGCTGTCTCAATTTTCGCATGTCTATAAACTACATCATTATAATAACGCTGTTTGTCACTTATCAATTTTTGCATCTCGATACGCGTGGTCGGTTGAATATCTTTGCTTTTCTCTTTTTAAGATACTATCTCTGTTGTTTGTGTAGTACTGTTTTTTTAACTTGCGTATAGCTTGCTTTGATCTAACCATTATCTAATTATGAATGAGAACATTTACAGTTCGTAAATTTTCGCAAAAAATTGATTTTATTTAAAAAATAATAAGTACAAATGGCACTAGATCTAGAGATTTTCCTTTAAAATGAGCCATGGAACAACTATCTATGATGTTCCAGTACCAAGCTATCTGTGGAAAATAAGAAGAAAGAAAAAAAGATGCTGTTTGTGGAGAATAACGTGGTTAAAAACAATTTTCTTGATTTTCAAGTCAATATATTTCCCTTACTGTTCAAACCATATGAAAGAAAGTTTCCTATACAGGGGTCTCAGATATGGTGGTTCTAATAGTGTACTTTTTGTTTTGATCTGACTTTTTTTCTTAGGAGTTATGGGTTTTTATATATCTTAACATTGGACGTGATCGTCTCTTAATAGGGTTGCTAGGTACCACTATAACCCGGATGATGTGAAATCACAAACAGGAAAAAGCCTATGGCTTTTTCTTGATTGGAATAGTAAGAGACGACCTGGCTACAAACTATGATTATGGCATCATTGATCAATCTTTAACATGAAATATTCTTTGCTGTAATGGTTTGTTCTTTACTAGGTATCAGCCGTCTCTACAGCCATGATACTGATGGAAATCACATAATTCCTATTTATGTTTCATTTTTAATCGGCTAGGTGTCGTTCTTTATTGTAATACTGCTGCAACCCAAATTATAAGAGGCAGCCTGGCCGAGTGGTCCAAGGCACTGGTGTTAGCCACCAGTCTCTTCGGAGGCGTGGGTTCAAATCTTACCGCTGGTATACGATTATGTTTGAAAGACTGCAGTGTGAAAAGACATCAAAAATGCAGTTTTTGGTGGAAAAATTTATTCTCTTTTAGAAATAATTTATTTTAGTTACTATAGATTTTTAACCCAATTAATTTCCTTTAAAATGAGCTATTGAACAACCCTCTACGATGTTCCAGTGCCAAGCTATCTCTGGATACAAAAAAAGAAAAAAAAAGAAAAAAATATCCCGTTTAGGCAGAATGTTGTAGTAGCTGCCACTTTTCTTGATTTTCAAGCCAATATATTTCCCTTGCTGTTCAAGCCAAGGGACAGAAAGTTTCCTATACAGGGGTTTCGGACAAGGCGGTTCTAATGGTGTACTTTTTGTTTTGATCTGACTCTTTTTTTAGGAACTATGGGTTTTTATATTTCTTAACATTGGACGTGATCGTCTCTTACTAGGTTGCTAGCTACCGCTGCAACCCGGATTCGTGTATTTCTATTCACGTCATAGCTCTAATTTATCTAGTAGGGTTTCAGACAAGGTAGTTCTAATGATGTACTTTTGTTTTGATCTGACTGTATTTTTAAGAGTTTTGGGTTTTTATATTTCTTAGCATTGGACTGATCGTCTCTTGCTAGGTTGCTAGCTACTGCTGCAACCCAAATTATGAGAGGCAGCCTGGCCGAGTGGTCTAAGGCACTGGTGTTAGCCAACAGTCTCTTCGGAGGCGTGGGTTCAAATCTTACCGCTGGTATACGATTATGTTTGAAAGACTGCAGTGTGAAAAAACATCAAAAATGCAGTTTTGGTGGAAAAATTTATTTTCTTTTAGAAATAATTTATTTTAGTTACTATAGATTTTTAAACCAATTAATTTCCTTTAAAATGAGCCATTGAACAACTCTCTATGATGTTCCAGTGCCAAGCTATCTCTGGATACAAAAGAAAAAAAGAAAGAAAAAAATATCCCGTTTAGGCAGAATGTTGTAGTAGCTGCCACTTTTCTTGATTTTCAAGCCAATATATTTCCCTTGCTGTTCAAGCCAAGGGACAGAAAGTTTACTATACAGGGGTTTCGGACAAGGCGGTTCTAATGGTGTACTTTTGAATTTGATCTGACTCCTTTTTTAGGAACTATGGGTTTTTATATTTCTTAACATTGGACGTGATCGTCTCTTACTAGGTTGCTAGCTACCGCTGCAACCCGGATTTGATTTGACTCCTTTTTAGGAGCTATGGGTTTTTATATTTCTTAACATTGGACGTGATCGTCTCTTACTTGGTTGCTAGCTACCGCTGCAACCCGGACTACATCCAAAGACTATGACGTCATTGATCAATATTGTATATAAAAAATTTATGCATTATTCAATTCCTCCCACATTGCTTCTATTTCGACGCTCTCTGCCTTAGTCATGTAGTCGGTAATGTAATACAGCAATTTAGAGCCCAAATGGTCAATATATTGAACATCAATGTTTGCTTGATTGTCAATTAGTAACGCAGGAGCATTGTCATTTATATAACGATCGTCATCTCTTCGAAGCAGATGATATATTCTTTTTCTTTCCATTTTACGGTCTGTACCATGAGCCAAGCAGTCAAAGATGTCATATAATTCTGTTCGTTCCTTTGTAGGATGAGGAAAGCCAAACTTACAATACGTAACCCATCTTCCTCTTTTTCTCTTATATTTTCTTTGACAGTATTTACAACAGTGGTATACTTGATGGTCTTTGACTAGTTTGTGAACAGTTGGACTTCTATTTGTCCGTCAATCTTTTTGGTATTTCACAAGTTATAATACTATCAATATACTGAATTACTTTAGATGCTATTGATTTCCCAATAATAGGAGCATTTTCAATCCTCAGTAAACAGTGTACATTAGGCGCACTTCGTTTCTGATACTCGTTGTGCCAGAAATGATCCTTAATTTTACCAAACAAAGGATATGTCTTTGAAAAAGTTAGCTCATTAAATGTAGATGTCCATTTTTTGTCAAAATGCATGGGAACTGCAGCTGGATTTAGACACGTCAACTCTGCTGGGGTCATTTTTGGCACACGAGGTACGTTTTTTTTGGACAGTCCATAAATAGTCAATAAATTAATGAGAGTACCACTCAGCACATGAAACTGTCAGAAACAAAGTTGGTGGACCCAATAGCTCAATCATTGACTTTACTTTATAGGAAAGAGATTGAAAATACTGGTGAGATCCTCTGATTTTTGACTGAACAGAAAACAAAGTCGCTTCCATCTCTCAATCACGGGAATGAAACCTGTCTATAAATTGACGAGCATTTTGATTTGGTTTCATAGTTTGCAACATATGACCGACGCTATTACACATGTAAGAGAATTCTTGCAATTGGAAGCTGTGAAAAGGAAATTGTTTGTCAAGACAAAAATTAGTAGGTCTGCTAAGAAGCCTTGATTTAAAATATTCTGCATGCCTAATCCGAAAAGGTCTTGCCTTGTCACGCAAGCCATATTTGCCTTTCGGGAAAAGATTTGGAAACACTTTTAGATCAAGTTCTTCCTGAAATAAGTCTTCGCTTTCAACTTTTAGTTTCTTAATTTGAAATTGGTCAGTACCAAGATCTTTCATTTGCTTAAAATCTTCAATGAAGTCTTTTGGAACCGCTGAATTGAGCGGCTGGACAGAAAAATGTTAAACCAATGTAGGCTTTGCGCTTTCTGTCAGTTTCTGAAGGATTGCGACTTCCGGTATTTTAGGTAAATTATCAACACCAACCGCTTTTTCAGCAAGACACGTCTTAACTATTTTTTTTTAAATCTAGGGTGTATGCATTGTTTTATAGAGACTTTTTTTCTCTCTTAACCACAACAGTGCTTCATGGACTTTTCTCAAATCTATTAGTGCAGTCCAAGCATTCTTGTTTATAAGTAGGCTGACCATTGACAATGACTACAAAAATATCAGTGTCAAGAAGTTTTTCAGGCTGAATATCTGCATTTGCTTGCACATCAACAGGTAGATATAGTATTCTACCCTTAAGAGCGTCAAAAAGTTCTGTTCTAGGTCTCTTCAACGCAGTTACTTGCCCTAATCTGACGATTGTAAGACAAGGCATTACAAATCGAATCATTACCATTTTCAAAATTATTTAGTGTCAAATTTATTTAGACACTTTATACATTCCGATGTACAGTCGATATGAAGGCTATTTAATACTAATCGGACATTCTCCTGACTTTTCAACTTTTTCCCAGGACAGCAATCACAGACAGAGAATGAATCTATGATATCGTCTTTCCAACCTTTACAATGAATCAGCTGTCCTCTATCATCTTTGGGTATGTCCTGTTGGAGGTGTTCTAAAATCCTCACCAATATTACATCAAAATCTTTCTTATTTGAAAGGGATCTTAGACTCTTCAAATGGTATTTTGTCTTTATCTGCTCGCAACTGTCACAATGCGTTGTGAGGTATACTTCCCTGAAGTTAGCATTCTTATCAAGGCTCTCACCAAATAATTTTATTATTGTATTTTCATCTACAGAAACTCTAATATTGCTATCACCGTAGATGACGTCTTGACTATTACGAAAGAATCTACTTGACACTTCTTCTAAATAATGACTTAGTTCCTTGTACGAACCCTCGACTTTTAGTAGATTAATATGTTGTATAATCTTAGATTTTGATATTGCCTTATATACGCTATTAATGAAACAGGTCAAGACAGGAAAATATGGAGCTAGTGCCCTTAGAGAACGCAAATAGCTCTGACATCTCTCATTTGGGCTACAGTATAACAAATGCACATGCATTCTTGTGTCCCTGTAATTGATTTTACAATAATCCAAGCCACCAAGGTAGAAATTAGCCACTTTGTCAGTTGCAAATTTTAATGCTATATTATTTTCAAGGATTTCAAAAAGAATTTGACATAGTTCAATATCCATTGGATAGAGATCACCATGACGAAGTTTATAGAGAAGCAACAATTTAGCAAGCTAGACATTACATAAAGGATCGATACTGTGAATGGGAATTTTGTAAGTAACATCGATATCATGGTTCTATTGATAGTCAAACAGTTTATGGTAACAAAGTGTATAGTAAGATGAAACAGTAAGATGATTATAATAAAGAACGAATATAAAGTAATTATAATCGCATTGATAAGGTTACTGTTTACAAAGTGTTGAAAAGATACAAAGGTATTAATTATATCCATATATGACGTAATAAGTGAATGGATTACTATTACACGTTTATCTTTCGACAAGAATAACCATATATGTTGCCGTAAAAAAAAGAAAAAAGAGTGACTTGCCGTAAAAAAAGAAAAAAATATTTTTTTTTAGTTTTTATCAAACATTTTGTGGTAACAAACTGTAAACAAGGATTAACCCGGCTCAATAGTAACCAAAACTGAAACAACGGAATTTTAATACCAATAGATACATCAAAAGAATTAAATTTTAAAGCTGATTTCAAATGTATGAGTTTAATCAAGTTTAGTCTTACCCATCAAAAGTTACGCGCCTGAGAAAATTTGCCTGATTTTCGAAAAAAGGGGGAAACACCCCCTAAAAGTTATAAAAACCTTAATGAAAATCACACCTTAATATTAAGCGTATCAGGGAACCCTACTGTAGAGGTTTCAAGCTCCAGTTTGCAAAAATGAGGAATTTTCTTTTTGGCAGAAGAAAGATCACGGATGCGTGTTTATTTGTTTTTTTTTTCAGGGTTAATCGTACGGACCCAGGGGTCCTAGAATATCGTGGGAGGGCTCATTCAAATGGAAGTTAAAAGTTCTAGTAACCTATTTAAATGACCAATGAAATAGAAGGCAACAGAGCCCCCTCCCACGCTCATTTTTCCACAGTAGCATTCGATGTATAATTCTCTTCCCCCAGGGGAGATTCTCTTACCCAAAAAGAGGGTAGAGTATCTCCCTCAGATACGGAATATTTTTTGTTTGTTTTAAGTTTCAGTGCTGCTCTTTGCAATCAGTTAAAAAAGAAAAACTGGTTATGTGTATTTTATGGGTAAATAATGCACTTGCAAATATCGCCTGGCTATATTTTAGACTGGCTCTAAGAATTTAGAAAGTTGGGAGGATTGCAACTCTACCATAGGATAATTTTAGTTTGTTGAATTAGATAAAAACAGGTTATTGGCATAAATACTCCTCAATTTTACTTTATGTTTTCGTAACCCCTATTTTACGAGCGTCTAACTGATAGGTGTTAAAAATTCCATTTTGTTGAACACTATATGCATTAAGACAGTCCACCAATGGGCTAACCTAATTATTGGCCGTGAAAATTATCTCGTGCATTGAAAAAAAAATGGATTTAGAAAATAAAAATTGAATGGAAACTTTAATTGAATTATCATATCTGAAAAATACTAAACCCTATTTTATATTAGCTACATTCCTTACTTGGTACTTGTGTATTATAGCAACCGCAGTAATATTTTATATTGGCTGCACTCCTCACTTGGTACTTGTGTACTATACCGACCACAGCCAAGAAGTGAAGCTAGATCAATCAAATCAATCGACTTGTGAAGGATGAATATAAGCTAATCCTATTCTGACATTTACATGATGTGATGTGGGATTCATCATTCCCTCAGGCTTACCTTTAGTTGGTAAGCTATTTAAACCCAGTACCTGTTTCATTCAATCCAAATAAAAAAATATTCTTATTATATTCATCTGGTTTTATCTGAATATTCAACTCATGAGTTAAGAGCCTTTAATGCTTAGCAATTACAGGTTTAAAATTTAGAATAAAAACAGGACCGTGTCGCGATTTCGTTATACGAAGTGCCATCCGTATTGCCTACAACTATTAGCCCGAATATAACTGGTTCTGATTGCTATATACGATGTATCTTTCGTATTGTATACCAATTAGGTCCAAATATAACCGGCTCTGATTGCTTTATGCGTTGTATCTTTTGTATTGTATACCAATTTGGTACGAATATAACTTGTTCTGATTGCTTTATACGATGCATCTTTCGATGTATCTTTCGCGTCTACTGATGCTATACTACTCATGTCAAACTTATATTGAAAAATTGAAAATTTTCATGCATGGAAAAGTTTACATTAAATTGCTTAAAGAGCAAAAAACTGACAATTGTAAAAATATTTGTATTTATTTTGAGAAGGGATTACAACAAATTAAAAACATTAAAAAAGAAAACCAATTTCTGAAATTTAGTAGAAATGGTTGTTTGAAATCGGATATGATTTAATAATCAAATTTCTTTAAACTTTGAAAAGACATTAAATTGCGTAAAGAGCAAAAAACTTGCAATCGCAAAAATATTTATATATATTTTAACTACATTATAACTTTTCAAAAACCTTTAAAAAGAAAACCAAAAATTTGAAGCTTAGTAGGAATTGTTGTTAGAAAAGACATCTTTACCGAATTTCTTTTCTTTTAAAATAAGCAAAGCCTTTTTAGGACATAAAAAAGTTCATTTTTTAAGTTCAGTTTAGAATCGCTGAAGTTGTAACATAAACTGCAAAATATTTACGGTGCCTGAGCAGTTAGTTTGACGTTTTACAATAAACTAAAAAAATACCTGAAAATTTTAAGATTAGTTTGTTTTTTGTTAGATAAAATCAACTTGCTACGTTATTAAACTTACAGGTTTGAACGCAACCAGCTATATAATGTCAATAGCAAGGTCCAAAAAATGAAAATTTGCAATTATTACACATGATGATTCTCTAGTTTGACAAGAGATTACTACAATTCAAAAACCTCACAAAAGAAAATAAAAATTTTCTAGTTTAGTACATATCGTTGTTAGAAATTGGATTATCTTCAATAATCAAATATCTTTAAAAAAAACAGAAGTATGAAAAGACATTAAATTACGCAAAGAGTAAAAAACTGGTAATCGCAAAAACATTTGTATATATTTTAAAAAGGGATTACGACGATTCAAAAACATTAAAATAGAAAAACTTTTGGAACATAACCTGTTATATGATGTCAGTCGGGAGACCCAAAAAACAAAATTTGTAATTATTACAAATGATGATTCTCTATTTTGACATGAGATTACAACAATTAAAAACCTTAAAAAGTAAAACCAAAAGTTTGAAGCTTAGTAGAAATCGTTGTTTGAAATCGGAAACGACTCAATAATCAAATATATTTGAAAAGACACAGTATGAAAAGAAATTAAGTTGTGGAAAAAGTTGAAAACTGGTAATTGCAAAAATATCTGTATATATTTTAACAAGGGATTACAACGAATCGAAAACCTTTAACAAAAATAAAAGTTTGGACTTTAATAGAATTCGCTGTTAAAAAAACAACATTACCGAATTTCTTTTCTTATGAGCATGTGTTTTCAAGACATTCTAAAGTGAGCTATTCTTTAACATGTAGATATATTTCGATAAATAAAATACGAAATGAATTTTATTTTATTTCCATTTTCAGTTCAGAATCGTTATTATGTAAATTGCAAAAATATTTATGGTGCTCTAGCAAAATTTGGAATTTTTAATTTTAGCTAGAAAATACCTAAAAAATTTTAAAATTAGTTTCTTTTTTGTTGGATTTAAAGTACTTGACGTGTAAATTTTGGGTGGAACCTTTTAAATTGAAGAGATATTATAGTCTCATGAGACAAAGTAAAAGAATGAATAGCTTTAAAATGAACTATATCTTTATGATCTACATACTTTTATTTTTCAAAATACCGTTTGCTTGGGACCAAAGAGCGAGTACTTTTTGTCTTGAAAATAAACTCAAAGTAAGCTGTAATTCAAAAAAAGAGGAATGTGTCTGCTAGAAACTATATAAAGATGATAAACAAATTTTTGATCATGCACAAGAAAAATGTAAAAAATTTTTCTCCACCTCTACACTCCCTATAATTCATGATGTTGAACGTCACAATAACCTAGTAAACGTTTTGAAAGAAAATAATTTAGAGAAAACATGGATAGGTATGAGAAGAGGAAAAGCAGGACATCACACAGAATGTACCTTCTTCTGTCTGAGGTCTTACAACAAAGCACCATTAAAATGGCTTGACGGAAGCGAAGTCTACGAGAAAGATACACGCTGGAGCAGCGCTCATCCTAACAAATTAACGAAACATCAAGATTGTTCAACAATTGAGAAAAATGATTTAGGACAATTTAAGTGGTTCACTGGGCAGTGTGACGGTATACAAACTTACAAATTCTATGATGATGAAAGAAAGTATAATTTTGTTTGTGAAATCAAAATGGGAATTAGTAGAAACACTTGGTCTAATGAAGAAAATAACTACAAAGAAAAACAGAAAGAGATGCAGAGACAGAGAGATGCAAAAGAAAAACTAATAGAGAAGCAGAGACAGAGAGATGCAGAAAAAAAACAGAAAGAGATCGAAAGAAAGAGAGAAGCAGCAACTACAACTACCCTTAATCTTACTTCTCCGACTAAAGCTTCTCCTTCTATTATTCCTATAACCTCCTCTTTTACTAATAGTCCACCTACTACTATTCCCATTTCCATAGCTGTCCCTACTCCTCCTGCTCCAACTGCTCATATTATTACAACTGCTCCTACTACTGCTTCTACTGCTACTCCCACTACTACTACTACTGATTCTACTGAAACTCCCACTATTACTGCTGCTGCTGCTAGTCCAAGTACTACTACTACTCTTCATTCTACTACTGATAGTGCTACTACTCCTCTTCCTACTACTTCTATTACTACTACTCCCACCACTACTGCTGCGGCTGCTGGTCTTACAACTACTCCTTCTATTTTTACAACTACCCCTAACCTTAGTTCTGCAACTATAGCTTTTCCTCCTCTTGTCCCTACAACTTCCACTTTTGCTTATAGTCCTTCTACTAAAATTCCCATTTCAAATTTTGTTCTTACAATTGCTACTACTACTGCTACTACTACTTCTAATAAAACAATACCTATTACTCCTATTCCTACTTCTAACCAAACTCTTAATGCTACTGCTTCGGCTACTCCTATTCCTGATACTGCTCCATGTAGCATTACTGTTCGTGCTCTTGTGCACTCACAGGATCCAAAAGACAAGAAAATTGACCCTACAGAAAACAACACCTATATTCCAGCCTCGTTATTGTATGATACTACCACTACCACCACTTCAGCTAACACTACGTCACCCACACCCATTGCTAAACCAACTACTACACCTGGTACTAAAGCTACCACTACACTTTCTACAACAATTACTGGTGCACCTACTACTACAGCTACCACCACTTCAGCTAACACTACTTCACCCATACCTACTGCTGCACCAACTGCTACACCTGGTACTACAGCTACCCCTACACTTTCGAAAGGTATGAAAGTTAAACCCACAGAAAACAAGGAATTCTTGAATATATACAAGAAAATAAAAGAATTAGAAATAATTCGAGATTCACTTGATAAAGATATTTTAACCACATATTACCCTGAAATGTTTTCCAAAGTACGAAGAGTTCGACAAGACATACAAAACGCTTTGAAATTCCTTCAAGAATTCCAAATCTCTGGTAGAGACCAACGCTTCGAGAAGCAAAACTTGGAGTCTAAATATGAAAAAGCAATTGAATCAATACATGAATACACACTACATCGACAAAAGTTTAATGAAACACCAAGAAATGATGGTCGTCTTATTATTTTCTTTTACATTTCATTTATTGCAAGCGTTAATTTTTCAATTTTTTGCTTCCTGTTTGAGCAGAGCATCAATACTAACAATAATAATTTACCGCTGCTCTAATTGTCTTGTTCGAATGTGTAAAGTTTGGTCCTTTCTGTGTTCAGACCAAAATATTCTAAATTCTTTTTTGTTCAAGTTAGGATTATTGGTAGCGTACAAAAATTTGGAAGACTTTGGTAAGATCTTAGACTCAGAGTAACTTACAACCTTTCTTTATCTGTGGGTTACAGCGGTAGCTAGCAACCTAGTGAGAGACATAGTAGTAAGCATTATACAGTTTCAGGACAGGTCGTATAAAGCATCCAATCCCTCTATATTATGGATCCATAAAGCGACCAAACACTTTATATTTGAAACTAGATATTCAGGGACGAGATCATATAAAGCGACCAGACAGGTTTCTATGTCAACACCTATTTTCTGGACCAATCAGAGAGAGCAGATACACAGGGTACTCCATATACGGTAACTTGATTAGTAAATGGATTCAAATATAAGGAGTTATTTTCATTATGGTTCATATTAGTAAGAGACTTGAATTCAGGGAGAGAACAGTTAATTATTATTTGAGACGATATTAGCAAAGAAAATGAGTGGTACGTTTACACCATTGGAGCTTGATGGTGGAGCAGGTAGCAGCAATGATACAAGGGTGAGAGTACCAAATGTGGCATTGGAAATTTCAAGAGGATGTAGACTAAGCCTTGAATGGGACAATAAATTGGAGGAGCAATTATGCTTTGCAGTGAAACTGAACATTGAGCATATGAATAGACTTCAAGCTGCATTATATACACTAGTGAAATATATCGTGGAAAATAAATTGAATCAGTGATTATTATTGCTGTAATTATATTCAATAAAATTGTTTCTAAATCGAAAATATTTTTTCTATAGTAGGTTAGCGTATATTTTTAAAGTAGAAAACAGAATCCTGGCTAGTCTGAAGTTGGTTGTGAGAGTGGTAGGGCTCTAAAAATGGATAGATTTTAGAAGGAGAGAATCATAGGGAATCTTGTGTTTTTGGAAAAACGTTTGATTCTAGATGATGATTTTCTGGAGTTATCTGTTCAAAGGAATATAATTTCTCATGGAATGCTTGTCGATATAATGAAAACTGATTCTCCGTCATTAGACTATTGCATGAAGCTTTTACGTCGTGGTTCAAAGGCATTTACACAATTTATTGACATATTAATCACGACAGAGCAAAATGATATTGTGGATATGCTTTTAAACACACACACTAGCTTAGAAATTTAAGACTAGGATTGTTTAAGAAGAAAGATAGTGTTCAAGGAGGATTTACCCCTCTCTCTCTATCCCACTCAATTTTTTGATCGCAGAAAAGTTTCATTTTGGCGGTGAGAGTGTCAACACATGAAAAAATGCTCCATACATGTCCACTATGCATGTATACACTGAGCAGCTGGTCATCATGTGAGATATGTACAATGATTGATGAGTATGATGAAAAGTGCAGATTATAGAACCCGTGTAAATTACATAGAGGATATGCCGTACAAATTAAAGGTTGTAATCCAGTCTTGAAGGGGTGTGTGACTCTCATCCTGGAGGACACCTAAGCTCTAATTGCCACTATGATAAATATAATCAGTGGGAGAATACATATCCTGGCATCATTGGAAAGAATCCTAAAAGTGAGTTTAGTTTATTGCTAAGAGATTGGTATCATCGTGGCTTCGTATTGTTTTGGGAGGAGGAGCAAGGTCTATGATTCAAGTCTTGGAACAACAAAAGAATTTGGTTTCTACGTCATCGTTGTGAAGACAAAGGCTACTATAATTATAAGCAAAATTATTTTTATTCAGCTGTTCTTTGCTGTTTGAAAGATGCAGAGCCAATGGCCTGTCTTCAAAGTCGATGGTCTGCTATTAACAGTGATAAGGGTATTGCTAACACTTGGAATTTTTTCAATGAAGTCCGATAGTATGCGACAGGACTTGTAATGAGACATGTATAGATCTATATTCAATACGCTGATTATTTGGTTTCCGTTCATGGTGCAAGGTCTAGTAGAACCCTGCCGTCGAGTGTGATTTCCCAATAAGTTTCAAATTGACTCAGCGATATTAGCGTGATACACTCAGTCAAGGCACTCTCAGTCAGTGGCAAATATGCATTCTAAACGTATTTTCCCCGTTCGTGGTATGATCATATCCTGGGTGTCAGACAAGTCCAAAACAATTACACCATGATTTTTTGAAAACATTGAATCGGTTATTCCATTTTCAAATAGTTGTGAATCATTATCTAGGGATTGTATGGTCAACTCATACGTATGGTCAAACAATATTTCTTAACATTATACGTGATCGTCTCTTACTTGGTTTATAGCTACCGCTGCAACCCGGATTACCCCTGGAACCACCGTATATCAGTTACTACGGGCGAGAGATCGTCGTTTTTCACTGTAAACTACCGCTGCAAACCGGATTTAGGAGCTATATATTTCTGAACATTGGACGTGATCGCCTCTTACTAGGTGGCTAGCTACCGCTGCAACCCGGATAATTTACTTAATTAAAGCTATTATTAAGATTAACTTTAGGTTGGTAGCTACCTCAGCAACCCGGTTGCCTATACAAGTTAGTACAGGCAAGAGTTCGTTCTTTATTGTAAATTCCAGCGCCAAGCTATCTGTGGAAAAGAAAGAAAAAAAGATGCCGTTTAGGCAGAATGCTGTAATAGCTGCCACTTTTTTTGAAGCATGGGTTCGAATCCATCATCATCCAATTTTTTTCAGGAGAGCTCATAAGGAATAAATCCTTTACAGGGGTTTCAGACATGGCGGTTCTAAGGGTGTACTTTTTGTTTTGATCTGAATCTTTTTTTAGGAGTTATGGGTTTTTATATTTCTTAACATTGGACGTGGGCGTCTCTTACTAGGTTGCTAGCTATCGCTGCAACCCGGAGTTTACATATCGGTACTTTATGTAAATTATTACGGAGCGTTATCGTCTCTTACTAGGTTACTAGCTAGCACTGCAACCGGGATTATATAAAAAAACCTAATTGACAAAAACTATTTATGATGAACTATATCGGTTGTTGTTGCTAGCTACCGCTGCAACCCGAATAAAAAACTGATTACAAACAGGAAAAAGCCTACGGCTTTTTCTTTTTTGAAATAGTAAGAGACGAACCTGAAACAATCAAGTAGCTAACTAATTCCAATGTATACAATTGTCCGTTATTCCAATAATCGTCTTTTAATGTAATAATTAAGTGGCGTATAAAATTTAGCATAGGGAAGAAGTCGTTTTTTATTAAAAAATGACAGAAAGTTTCCTATACAGGGGTTTTGGACAAGGCGGTTCTAATGGTGTACTTTTTGCTTTGATCTGACTCCTTTTTTAGGAGCTATGGTTTTTTATTTCTTAATATTGGACGTGATCGTCTCTTACTAGGTTGCTAGCTACCGCTGCAACCTGGATTTAACATAAACTTCATAAATCGGATATTTTAATATATCTTATATGGTGTAGAGGGTGGGACAGCTCTCACCCAGTAGTCTTGAGTTCAATTTCTGTATGGGGAATTTTTACTTATGATGATTTCTTAATTATTATAAAATCATCTGGGTTGCAGCGGTAGCTAGCAACCTAGTAAGAGACGATCACGTCCAATGTTAAGAAATATAAAAACCCCTAGTTCCTAAAAAAGGAGTCAGATCAAAACAAAAAGTACACCATTAGAACCGCCTTGTCCGAAACCCCTGTATAGGAAACTTTCTGTCCCTTGGCTTGAACAGCAAGGGAAAAATATTGGCTTGAAAATCAAGAAAAGTGGCGGCTATTACAACATTCTGCCTAAACGGGATATTTTTTTCTCTTTTCTTTTGTATCCAGAGATAGCTTGGCACTGGAACATCTTAGAGGGTTGTTCAATAGCTCATTTTAAAGGAAATTAATTGGGTTAAAAATCTAAAGTAACTAAAATAATTTATTTCTAAAAGAGAATAAATTTTTCCACCAAAAACTGCATCTTCGATGTCTTTTCACACTGCAGTCTTTCAAACATAATCGTATACCAGCGGTAAGATTTGAACCCACGCCTCCGAAGAGACTGGTGGCTAACACCAGTGCCTTGGACCACTCGGCCAGGCTGCCTCTCATAAATAAATATATATGTGAATTTGGGTTGCAGCAGTAGCTAGCAACCTAGTAAGAGACGATCAGTCCAATGCTAAGAAATATAAAAACCCAAACCTCCTAAAAATAGAGTCAGATCAAAACAAAACTAAATCATTAGAACTACCTTGTCTGAAACCCTACTAGATAAATAATGAATGTCATCATAGTTTTATATTAGAGCTATGACGTGAATAGAAAAACATGAAAATATATTGTTTTTTCTGAAGACGTCATGAAATAATATCATTGCGCCATGACGTCAATAAAACCATTACGCCGTGACGTCATAATTACTACTTAAGAATCCGGGTTGCAGCGGTAGCTAGCAACCTAGTAAGAGACGATCACCTCCAATGTTAAGAAATATAAAACCCCCCAACTCCTAAAAAAAGAGTCAGATCAAAACAAAAAGTGCACCATTAGAACCACCTTGTCCGAATCCTCTATAAAGAAAACTTACCGCCCTTTGGCTTGAATAACAAAGAAAATATATTGGCTTAAAAATCAAGAAAATAGACTTTTACCACGTTATTCTCCACAAACGGGATATTTTTTTCTTTTTTCTTTTTCTTTTCCACAGATAGCTTGGCACTGGAACATCGTAGAGGGTTGTTCAATAGCTCATTTTAAAGGAAATTAATTGGGTTAAAAATCTATAGTAACTAAAATAAATTATTTCTAAAAGAGAATAAATTTTTCCAACAAAAACTGCATTTTTGATGTCTTTTCACACTGCAGTCTTTCAAACATAATCGTATACCAGCGGTAAGATTTGAACCCACGCCTCCGAAGAGACTGGTGGCTAATTACATTAAAAGACGATCATTGGAATAACAAACAATTGCATACATTGGAATTAGTTAGCTACTTGATTGTTTGAGGTTCGTCTCTTACTATTTCAAAGAAGAAAAAGCCTTAGGCTTTTTCCTGTTTGTAATCAGTTTATTATCCGGGTTGCAGCGGTAGCTAGAAACTTACATAAAGGATCTATAATAAAGAACCACCTTTTGCCTATACTAAATTTTATACGCCACTTAATTATAGTATAGGTTAGTAATTCCACAGATAGCTTGGCAATGGAACATCGTAGAGAGTTGTTTAATGGCTCATTTTAAAGAAAATTAATGGGGTTAAACACCTTTTGTAATTATAAAATAAATTATTTTTAAAATTACATGAAAAGACGATCATTCAAAGAACTTACCATCGCATATGTTGGACTTTGTTAGCTGCCTGATTCCTTGTAAAAGATCTTTTTTGTCAAATAAAACTAGATTAATTCCTGAAAAATTTAAACTAAATAATTTTATCTAACTGCAAAATGCAAAAATAATTATGGTGTCTCATCAGAAATTTTCATTTTTGAATTAAACCCAGAAAAAAAATTATAATAAAGAACAACATCTTGCCTATATTAATTTTTATTAGATTACATTAAAGGACGAACTATTGTTATTATAGTAAAATAAAACAGTATGATTTAAGAACCATATGCATATTATTATTTTATCATACCAATTATAATAAGGCCAAAACAAAATCGTCGACTTGCAACCTTACTTTTGACACATCAGTTAAATCTTCATCATCCGGGTTGCAGCGGTAGCTAGTTACGTAAAGGATCGTTACTATAAATAGGATTTATTGAAGGCTGAATATCAAACAAATCCGGGATACAGTGGTAGGTAGAAACCTACAATGTTAAGAAAAATTCTCTTGGCTTGAACGGTAAGGGAAATATATTGTCTTGAAAATAAAGAAAACTGGCAGCTACCACAGTATTATGCCTAAATGGCATCTTTTTTATCGGGGTTGCAGTGGTAGCTAGCAACCTAGTAAGAGACGATCACGTCCAATGTTAAATTACCTTAAATCACAGCTTGGAGTGAAATAAGGAATTTCGATCCTGTTGAAATATAAAAGTAAGAATATATTCCTGTAAGATATATATTCCAGTTATATTCCTGTAAGAAATATAAAAACCCATAGTTCCTAAAAAAAGAGTCAGATCAAAACAAAAAGTACACCATTAGAACCGCCTTGTCCGAAACCCCTGTATAGGAAACTTTCTGTCCCTTGGCTTGAACAGCAAGGGAAATATATTGGCTTGAAAGTCAAGAAAAGTGGCAGCTATTACAACATTCTGCCTAAACGGGATATTTTTTTTCTCTTTTCTTTTGTATCCAGAGATAGCTTGGCACTGGAACATCGTAGAGGGTTGTTCAATAGCTCATTTCAAAGGAAACTAATTGGGTTAAAAATCTATAGTAACTAAAATGAATTATTTCTAAAAGAGAATAAATTTTTCCACCAAAAACTGCATTTTCGATGTCTTTTCACACTGCAGTCTTTCAAACATAATCGTATACCAGCGATAAGATTTGAACCCACGCCTCCGAAAAGACTGGTGGCTAACACCAGTGCCTTGGACCACTCGGCCAGGCTGCCTCTCATAATTAAATATATATGTGAATTTTGGTTGCAGCAGTAGCTAGCAACCTAGTAAGAGACGATCAGTCCAATGCTAAGAAATATAAAAACCCAAAACTCCTAAAAATAGAGTCAGATCAAAACAAAAGTATATCATTAGAACTACCTTGTCTGAAACCCTACTATATAAATAATGAATGTCATCATAGTTTTATATTAGAGCTATGACGTGAATAGAAAAACACGAAAATATATTGTTGTTTCTGAAGACGTCATGAAATAATATCATTGCGCCATGACGTCAATAAAATCATTATACCGTGACGTCATAATTACTACTTAAGAATCCGGGTTGCAGCGGTAGCTAGCAACCTAGTAAGAGACGATCACGTCCAATGTTAAGAAATATAGAAACCCTTAGTTCCTAACAAAGGAGTCAGATCAAAACAAAAAGTACACCATGAGAACCGCCTTGTCCGAAACCCCTGTATAGGAAACTTTCTGTCCCTTGGCTTGAACAGCAAGGGAAATATATTGGCTTGAAAATCAAGAAAATTGACTTTAACCACGTTATACTCCCCAAACGGGATATTTTTTTCTCTTTTCTTTTTTTTTCTTTTCCACAGATAGCTTGGCACTGGAACATCGTAGAAGGTTGTTCAATAGCTCATTTTAAAGGAAATTAATTTGGTTAAAAATCTATAGTAACTAAAATAAATTATTTCTAAAAGAGAATAAATTTTTCCTCCAAAAACTGCATTTTTGATGTCTTTTCACACTGCAGTCTTTCAAACATAATCGTATACCAGCGGTAAGATTTGAACCCACGCCTCCGAAGAGACTGGTGGCTAACACCAGTGTCTTGGACCACTCGGCCAGGCTGTTGTAATAAAGAACGAGCTCTAGCCTATACTAATAACGAACTGTATAGTAAGAGCGATCCGTATCAATAATAATTAAAATTTATAGTAAAGAACGACATCTAGCCAATGTTAACTGGAAAATAAATGGGGATTATGTAATTTTCATCGGTATCATAAACCTAATAAAGAACAAGCCATGGGACACATTAGACTTAGTTTGATTTACAATACGGGTTGCAGCGGTAGCTAGCAACCTAGTAAGAGACGATCACGTCCAATCTTAAGAAATATAAAAACCCATAGTTCCTAACAGAGGAGTCAGATCGAAACAAAAAGAACACCATTAGAACCGCCTTGTCCAAAACCCCTGTATAGGAAACTTTCTGTCCCTTGGCTTGAACAGCAAGGGAAATATATTGGCTTGAAAATCAAGAAAGGTGGCAGCTACTACAACATTCTGCCTAAACGGGATATTTTTTTCTTTTTTTTTCTTTTTTCTTTTCCACAGATAGCTTGGCACTGGAACATCGTAGAGGGTTGTTCAATAGCTCATTTTAAAGGAAATTAATTGGGTTAAAAATCTGTAGTAACTAAAATAAATTATTTCTAAAAGAGAATAAATTTTTCCACCAAAAACTGCATTTTTGATGTCTCTTCACACTGCAGTCTTTCAAACATAATCGTATACCAGCGGTAAGATTTGAACCCACACCTCCGAAGAGACTGGTGGCTAACACCAGTGTCTTGGACCACTCGGCCAGGCTGCCTCTCATAATTTGGGTTGCAGCAGTAGCTAGCAACCTAGTAAGAGACGATCAGTCCCATGCTAAGAAATATAAAACCCCAAAACTCCTAGTAGCTAGTTAGCTACTTGATTGTTTGAGTTTCGTCTCTTACTATTTAAAAGAAGAAAAAGCCGCAGGCTTTTTCCTGTTTTCCGGGTTGCAGCGGTAGCTAGCAACCTAGTAAGAGACGATCACGTCCAATTTTAAGAAATATAAAATCCGGGTTGCAGCGGTAGCTAGCAACCTAGTAAGAGACGATCACGTCCAATGTTAAGAAATATAAAAACCCATAGTTCCTAACAAAGGAGTCAGATCAAAACAAAAAGTACACCATTAGAACCGCCTTGTCCGAAACCCCTGTATAGGAACTTTCTGTCCCTTGGCTTGAACAGCAAGGGAAATATATTGGCTTGAAAATCAAGAAAATTGACTTTAACCACGTTATTCTCCCCAAACGGGATATTTTTTTCTTTTTTTCTTTTTTTTTCTTTTCCACATTATAATAAGGAACGAACTCTTGCCTATACTAAATTTTATAGGTTATAATAAAGAACATCTTGCCTATGCTAAATAGTATAGGCCACTTGACTATAGAATATAGGCTAGTACAGTTATATTTAAGGTCAATATATTAAAATTTTCCATTAAAAGACGATCATTGGAATAAAAACCCATTAAATGCATTTGATTTAGTTTGCTACTTGATTGTTTGAGTTACAATAAAGAACGACACCTAGCTCATGTTAACTGAAACATAAATAGGGATTATGTAATTTCCATCAGTATCATGGCTGTAGAGATGGCTGAAACCTAGTAAAGAACAAACCAGTACAGTAAAAAATATTTCATGTTAAAGATTGATCAATGATGCTATAATCATAGTTTGTAGCCATGTCGTCTCTTACTATTCCAATTAAGAAAAAGCCATAGGGGTTTTCCTGTTTGTAATTTATAATAAAGAACGACCTCTTGCCTTTACTAATTTACAGTAAAGAACGATCTTTCGCCCATAGTGACGGATATATGGTGGTTCCAGGGGTAGCTGCGAGCTATCTAGATTGCAGCGGTATCCGAGTTGCAGCGGCAGCTGTAACCCGGAGTCTCTTTGCTTAAACAACAAAGAAAATATGTCGGCTTGTTATTAAACAAAAACCTAATCAAAAAATAAAACTATTTTAAATCCGGGTTGCAGCGGTAGCTAGCAACCTAGTAAGAGACGATCACGCCCAATTGTAAAAACTAAAGTAGCCCATAACTAGTAAGTAGCCTATACTAGCCATAACTAGTAAGTAGTAAAGTAGCCCATAGCCCATAGGCAGCGCTATTGCGCTGCCTATGAAACTGCATTTTTTTTTATACAGTAAAGAACGATCTCTCGCCAATAGTAACTGATATACGGTGGCTCCAGGGGTAGCTACAAGTACATAAAAGGATCGATATGGTTCATCGTAAATGCAGAATATGTAAGTTTCATCAGATACAATTTCATGATCAAGATTGATCCTTGACGTCATTATCATAGGTATTACCCAGATTGTCTCTTACTATTCCAATTAATAAAGCCATAGGCTTTTTCTGTTTGTAATTTCACAGTATCTCGATATATCCGAGTTGCAGTGGTAGCTAGCAACCTAGTAAGAGATGATCACGTCCAATGTTAAGAATATAAAAACCCATTGTTCCTAACAAAGGAGTCAGATCAAAACAATAAGTACACCAGTAGAACCGCCTTGTCCGAAACCCCTGTATAGTAAACTTTCTGTTCCTTGGCTTGAACAGCAAGGGAAATATATTGGCTTGAAAATCAAAAAAAGTGGCAGCTACTAAAACATTCTGCCTAAACGGGATATTTTTTTCTTACTTGTTATCCAGAGATAGCTTTGCACTGGAACATCGTAGAAAGTTGTTCAATGGCTCATTTTAAATGAAATTAATCGGGTTAAAAACCTTTTGTAACTAAAACAAATTAAAACAGGATAAATTTTTCCACTAAAAACTGTATTTTTGATGTCTTTCCATACTGCTGTCTTTTCAAAGACATTTGATTTTTGTTTTTGAAGCAATCAAACAGTTCATGGTAAGGTTGTATGTTTAACTTTATATTCCATAGATAGCTTAGCACTGGAACATCGTAGAGAGTTGTTCAATGGATCATTTTAAATTATAATAAAGAACGAATAATTTACCGATTATCTACTAATAACCATATATGACGTAATAAGTGACATGACGTAATATCTAAAAACCTATTGTGTACTAATAACCATATATGACTTAATTAGCGATGTGACGTAAAAATCTGGGTTGCATCGGTAGCTAGCAACCTATTAAGAGACAATCAGTCCCATGCTAAGAAATATAAAAACCCAAAACTCCTAAAAATAGAGTCAGATCAAAACAAAAATACATCATCAGAATTACCTTGTCTCAAACCCTACTAGATAAATAAAGAATGTCGTCATAGCTTTATATTAGAGCTATGACGTGAATAGAAAATCCGGGTTGCAGCGGTAGCTAGCAACCTAGTAAGAGACGATCACGTCCAATGTTAAGAAATATAAAAACCCATAGCTCCTAAAAAAGGAGTCAGATCAAAACAAAAAGTACACCATTAGAACCGCCTTGTCCGAAACCCCTTTATAGGAAACTTTCTGTCCCTTGGCTTGAACAGCAAGGGAAATATATTGGCTTGAAAATCAAGAAAATTGACTTTAACCACGTTATTCTCCCCAAACGGGATATTTTTTTCTCTTTTCTTTTTTTGTATCCAGAGATAGCTTGGCACTGGAACATCGTAGAGGGTTGTTCAATAGATCATCCTAAAGGAAATTAATTGGGTTAAAAATCTATAGTAACTAAAATAAATTATTTCTAAAAGAGAATAAATTTTTCCAATAAAAACTGTATTTTTGATGCAGTGACGTCATAATTACTATATAAGAAACGTCAAAACTTTAAATGGTCTCATTCATGAATACATAATGGTTAGATCAAAGCAAGCTACACGTAAGTTTAAAAATCAGTACTAAAAAATCAAGAAATTATAACAAATTACAGTAAAGAACGAACTTCAGCCCATTGTCTGGGTTGCAGCGGTAGCTAGCAACCTAGTAAGAGACGATCACGTCCAATGTTAAGAAATATAAAAACCCATAGCTCCTAAAAAAGGAGTCAGATCAAAACAAAAAGTACACCATTAGAACCGCCTTGTCCGAAACCCCTGTATAGGAAACTTTCTGTCCCTTGGCTTGAACAGCAAGGGAAATATATTGGCTTGAAAATCAAGAAAATTGACATTAACCACGTTATTCTCCCCAAACGGGAAATTTTTTTCTTTTTTCTTTTTTTGTATCCAGAGATAGCTTGGCACTGGAACATCGTAGAGGGTTGTTCAATAGCTCATTTTAAAGGAAATTAATTGGGTTAAAAATCTATAGTAACTAAATTAAATTATTTCTAAAAGAGAATAAATTTTTCCAATAAAAACTGTATTTTTGATGCAGTGACGTCATAATTACTATATAAGAAACGTCAAAACTGTAAATGGTCTCATTCATGAATACATAATGGTTAGATCAAAGCAAGCTACACGCAAGTTAAAAAATCAGTACTAAAAAATCAAGAAAAGTGGCAGCTACTACAACATTCTGCCTAAACGGGATATTTTTTTCTCTTTTCTTTGTTTCCAGTATAATAAAGATCAAACTCTTCCCTATACTAACTTGCATACGCAACTTTACTATAGTTAAGATTACAGTATTTATATTTTTTTTTACATTAAAAGACGATCACTGAAATAACAAACCATTCCATGCATTGGACTTAGTTAGCTACTTGATTGTTTGAGTTTCGTCTCTTACTATTTAAAAGAAGAAAAAGCCGTAGGCTTTTTCCTGTTTGTATTTATAGTTAAAAAACGAACTCAAGTCCAAAGAAACTGAACACTGTGGTTCATTCATATTATCTTCATTATTTTAGCTAGAATGTAAATAAACAAGTTTCTTTTTTAAATTTTAAATTGAAAAGATAGTGCTTTTAATTACATTAAAAGACGATCACTGAAATAACAAACCATTCCATACATTGGACTTAGTTAGCTACTTGATTGTTTGAGTTTCGTCTCTTACTATTTAAAAGAAGAAAAAGCCGTAGGCTTTTTCCTGTTTGTATTTATAGTTAAAAAACGAACTCAAGTTCAAAGAAACTGAACACTGTGGTTAATTAATATTATCTTCATTATTTTAGCTAGAATGTAAATAAACAAGTTTCTTTTTTAAATTTTAAATTGAAAATATAGTAAAGAACGAACTTCAGTCCATAGTAACTAAAACAAGATTATAATTAGCTTTGGTATAAAATACTGTCAGCGGTGGGATTCGATCCCATGCCTCCGAATTGAAGAGTGGCTAACACCAGCACCTTAAACCGCTCGACCACGCTGCCTCACATAACTATGCCGTTATAATGCCATTATAAACGCCATAATACTCTAAATTAAAACTCTAAACTAAAACTTAAAATCTTCGATGTGTTTTGCTGTCAGGCCACCTTTCTATGAAGCTGTTATTACAGTAAAGAACGATCTCTCGTCCATATTATAATAAAGAACGACCTCTTGCCTATACTAAATTTTATAGGCCACTTAACTATAGTATAGGCTAGTAAAGTTATTATATTTAAGGTCAATATATTAAAATTTTCCACTAAAAGACGGTCATTGGAATAAAAACCCGATACATACATTTGATTTAGTTAGCTACTTGATTGTTTGAGAGTCTCTTACTATTTCAAAGAAGAAAAAGCCGTAGGCTTTTTCCTGTTTGTAATCAATTAGAAAGAGTTCTACCTTTAATTACAGTAAAGAACGATCTCTTGCCCATATCAGGGTTGCAGCGGTAGCTAGCAACCTAGTAAGAGACGATTTTTATAATAAAGAACAAACTCTTTCCTATACTAAATAAGCCTATACTAGTTAATGATATAGTATTGATATGATTTAACTGATACCTAAATCCGGGTTGCAGTGGTAGCTAGCAACCTAGTAAGAGACGATCATGTCTAATGTTAATAATTGTAAAAACCCATAGTTCCTAAAAAAGGAGTCAGATCAAAACAAAAAGTACACCATTAGAACCGCCTTGTCCGAAACCCCTGTATACGAAACTTTCTATCATTTGGCTTGAACAGCAAGGGAAATATATTGGCTTGAAAATCAAGAAAAGTGGCAGCTATTACAACATTCTGCCTAAACGGGATATTTTTTTCTTTCTTGTTATCCAGAGATAGCTTTGCATTGGAACATCGTAGAAAGTTGTTAAATGGCTCATTTTAAAGAAAATTAATTTGGTTAAAAACCTTTTGTAACTAAAACAAATTAAAACAGGATAAATTTTTCCACTAAAAACTGTATTTTTGATGTCTTTCCATACTGCTGTCTTTTCAAAGACATTTGATTTTTGTTTTTGAAGCAATCAAACAGTTCGTGGTAAGGTTGTATTTTAAACTTTATATTCCGTAGATACCTTAGCACTGGAACATCGCAGAGAGTTGTTCAATGGATCATTTTAAATCCGGGTTGCAGCGGTAGCTAGCAACCTAGTAAGAGACGATCACGTCCAATGTTAAGAAATATTAAAACCCATAGTTCCTAAAAAAGGAGTCAGATCAAAACAAAAAGTACACCATTAGAACCGCCTTGTCCAAAATCCCTGTATAGTAAACTTTCTTTCCCTTGGCTTGAACAGCAAGGGAAATATATTGGCTTGAAAATCAAGAAAAGTGGCAGCTATTAAAACATTCTGCCTAAAAGGGATATTTTTTTCTCTTTTCTTTTGTAT
Organism: Artemia sinica; assembly: GCA_027921565.1. Classification (NCBI taxonomy): domain Eukaryota; kingdom Metazoa; phylum Arthropoda; class Branchiopoda; order Anostraca; family Artemiidae; genus Artemia; species Artemia sinica. The sequence goes on along the minus strand of JAPEVW010000397.1, from coordinate 4,009 downwards.
CCAGAGATAGCTTGGCACTGGAACATCGTAGAGGGTTGTTCAATAGCTCATTTTAAAGGAATATAATAAAGATCAAACTCTTCCCTATACTAACTTACATACGCAACTTCACTATAGTTAAGATTACAGTATTTATACATACATTGGACTTAGTTAGCTACTTGATTGTTTGAGTTTCGTCTCTTAATATTTAAAAGAAGAAAAAGCCGTAGGCTTTTTCCTGTTTGAATTTATAGTTAAAAAACGAACTCAAGTCAAAAGAAACTGAACACAGTGGTTCATTCATATTATCTTCATTATTTTAGCTAGAATTACATTAAAGGACGAACTATTATTATTATAGTAAAATAAAACAGTGTGATTTAAGAACCATATGCATATTATTATTTTATCATACCAATTAAAATAAGGCCAAAACAAAATCGTCGACTTGCAACCTTACTTTTGACACATCAGTTAAATCTTCATCATCCGGGTTGCAGCGGTAGCTAGTTACATAAAGGATCGTTACTATAAATAGGATTTATTGAAGGCTGAATATCAAACAAATCCGGGATACAGTGGTAGGTAGAAACCTACAATGTTAAGAAAAATTCTCTTGGCTTGAACGGTAAGGGAAATATATTGTCTTAAAAATAAAGAAAAATGGCAGCTACCACAGCATTATGCCTAAATGGCATCTTTTTTTCCATTTCCACAGATAACTTGGCGCTGAAACTTCGTAGAGAGTTGTTCAATGGCTCATTTTAAAGGATATTAATGAGGTGAAAAACCTTTTGTAACTTTAACAAATTATTTTTAAAACAGAATAAATTTTTCCACTATAAACTGCATTTTTGATGTCTTTTCATACTGGAGTCTTTTCAAAGATATCTGATTTTTGAAGCAATCAAAAAGTTCGTGGTAAAGCTATATTAAAAGATGATCATAAGAAGAGCAAACCATTGCATACATTGGACTTAGTTAGCTGCCTGATTCCTTGAGATTTACAGTAAAGAACGATCGCTCATGCATAGTAACTGATATATGGTGGTTCCAGGGGTAGTTACTTGTGGTTCGTCTCTTACTATTTCAAAAAAGAAAAAGCCGTTGGCTTTTTCCTGTTTGTAATTTATAGTGTTTATAGTGGAAAAATTTATTCTGTTTTAAAAATAATTTGTTAAAGTTACAAAAGGTTTTTCATCTCATTAATATCCTTTAAAATGAGCCATTGAACAACTCTCTACGATGTTTCAGCGCCAAGTTATCTGTGGAAATGGAAAAAAAGATGCCATTTAGGCATAATACTGTGGTAGCTGCCAGTTTTCTTTATTTTCAAGACAATATATTTCCCTTACCGTTCAAGCCAAGAGAATTTTTCTTAGCATTGTAGGTTTCTACCTACCGCTGTATCCCGGATGTTTTGATCTGACTCCTTTTTTAGGAACTATAGGTTTTTATATTTCTTAACATTGAACGTGATCGTCTCTTACTAGGTTGCTAGCTACCGCTGCAACCCGGATATTAACTACATCCAACGACTAAGACGTCATTGATCAATATTGTATATAAAAAATTAAGTTTTTCGTAAAAAATAATTAATTAAAAAAAAATTAAGTACAAATGGCACTAGATCTAGAGCTTTCCTTTAAAATGAGCCATTGAACAACTCTCTACGATGTTCCAGTGCCAAGCTATCTCTAGAAACAAAAGAAAGAAAGAAAAAAAATATCCCGTTTGTGGAGAATAACATGGTTAAAGTCAATTTTCTTGATTTTCAAGCCAATATATTTTCTTTGTTATTCAAGCCAAAGGGCGGTAAGTTTCCTTTATAGGGGTTTCGGATAAGGCAGTTCTAATGGTGTACTTGTTGTTTTGATTTGACTCTTTTTTTAGGAGTTATGGGTTTTATATTTCTTAACGATGGACATGATCGTCTTTTACTAGGTTGCTAGCTACCGCTGCAACCCAGATTTCTAGCTGCCTCTGCAACCCAGATCTCTTGGGAGGCGTGAGTTCAAATCTTACCGCTGGTATACGATTATGTTTGAAAGACTGCAGTGTGAAAATACATCAAAAATGCAGTTTTTGGTGGAAAAATTTATTCTCTTTTAGAAATAATTTATTTTAGTTACTATAGATTTTTAACCCAATTAATTTCCTTTAAAATGAGCCATTGAACAACTCTCTACGATGTTCCAGTGCCAAGCTATCTCTGGATACAAAAGAAAAAAAGAAAAAAAAATATCCCGTTTAGGCAGAATGTTGTAGTAGCTGCCACTTTTCTTGATTTTCAAGCCAATATATTTCCCTTGCTGTTCAAGCCAAGGGACAAAAAGTTTACTATACAGGGGTTTCGGATAAGGCGGTTCTAATGGTGTACTTTTGAATTTGATCTGACTCCTTTTTTAAGAACAATGGGTTTGTATATTTCTTAACATTGGACGTGATCGTCTCTTACTAGGTTGCTAGCTACCGCTGCAACCCGGATATGGACCGGCAACTGTGGAACAGTTTACAGATGTAATGGGAAATCTTATACATCCCTGTGAATATATGGAGGCATAATTGTCCTTTACTTAGTTTCAGCTTAAATTCGATGATCGAGCCTTTATGTAATATCAATTATTACTTCTCGATACGCCTGGTCGGTTGAATACCTTTGCTTTTTTCTTTTCAAGATACTATCTCTGTTTTTTTGGTAGTACTGATTTTTTAACTTGCGTGTAGCTTGCTTGATTGAAACCATTGTGTAACCATTAGTTGAATATTTTTATGTCACGTATCAAGTATCAAGAACCTAACAAAAAATGAAACTAATATTTAAATTTTCAGGTATTTTTCTAGTCTAAATTAAAAGATTAAAACTATTGTTCAGACAACATAAATATTTTTGCAGTTTATAACTTTAACGATTCTGAACTAAAAACGAAAATAAAATAAAAATTAATTTTTTCAATTTTTACGTCACGTCGCTAATTAAGTCATATATGGTTATTTGTACACAATAGGTTTTAGATATTACGTCATGTCACTTATAACGTCATATATGGTTATTAGTAGATAATCGGTAAAATATTCGTTCTTTATTATAAAAAAAAACTAACTCAGTCCAATATATGCAATGGTGTGCTTTCTAATGATCGTTCTTTAATATAAACTATGGACTAAAGTTCGTTCTTTAATGTAATTTAAAAGAAAATTAAGTAGAAATGGCACAAGATCTAGAGATTTCCTTTAAAATGAGCCATTGAACAACTCTCTACAATGTCCCAGTGCCAAGCTATCTGTGGAAAAGAAGAAGAAGAAGAAAGAAAGAAAAAAAATATCCCGTTTGTGGGATATTTTTCTTGGCCGAGTGGTCCAAGGCGCTGGTGTTAGTCACCAGTCTCTTCGTAGGTGTGGGTTCAAATCCTACCAATGGTATACGATTATGACGTCATTGATCAATCTTTAATATGAAATATGCAATTTTTCGAAAAAAACTGATTCTATTTTAAAAATGCATTGTTTTAAGTGCAAAAAGTTTTTAACGCCATTAATTTCCTTTAGAATGAGCCATTGAACAACTCTCTACGATGTTCCAGTGCCAAGCTATCTGTGGAAAAGAAGAAGAAAGAAAAAAATATCCCCTTTGAGGAGAATAACGTGGTAAAAGTCAATTTTCTTGATTTTCAAGCCAATATATTTTCTTTGTTATTCAAGCCAAAGGGCGGTAAGTTTCCCTTATAGAAATTTCGGACAAGGCGATTCTAATGGTGTACTTTTTGTTTTGATCGGACTCTTTTCTTAGGAGTTTTGGGTTTTTATATTTCTTAACATTGGACGTGATCGTCTCTTACTAGGTTGCTAGCTACCGCTGCAACCCGGATAACTATAAATACAAACAGGAAAAATCCTACGGCTTTTTCTTCTTTTAAATAGTAAGAGACGAAACTCAAACAATCAAGTAGCTAACTAAGTCCAATGTATGGAATGGTTTGTTATTTCAGTGATTTACTAACCTATACTATAGTTAAGTGGCCTATAT
>JAPEVW010000993.1:0-25000 GCA_027921565.1 Artemia sinica | reverse complement strand
CCAATAACTAATCGTAGGAAAATAAGAGAAAATAATGAAAAGTTGGAGAAGCATGAAAATTAAGAAAACCTCAGTAGGTTGGGTTGGAAGTTGGGAGACCTTGGGAAGAAACTCCCGAGGAATCTGAAGATGTAAGCCTTAGACGGCCCCTGGGTTCTAAAAATGGTTTTGGTAATTGGTAAAATTGTGTTTTTAATAAAATGAGAAGGAGTTAGTCCCCACAAATCGGAAAATTTTGTAACCGAATGAAAGGCCTAAACGGAAGGGCCGCAAACCGCCCTTAGGGCCTAAAAACAAGAAAAAGCAAGGTCCCCGTTCCCTTGCGGTTGGGAACAGTGTAAATGAGGGTCCAATAAAGTGAAATTTTTTTTAAAGGGAAATAGGAACTTTTTTTCCTCACGGGAGGGGTGGTTAAAAAAGGGAAGGGGCCTCTTTTGAAAAAATAAAGAAATAAATGGATTTTGGGAAAAAGCGGGTGTTAAATAGCTGTGTTGGCCCCTCAGGTGGAATTGGTGCCTGCGGTGAGTTTTTATTAGTAGTAGTAGTATGTGTTTTTGTTTTTTTTCCAATACCAGTCCCAAATTAATTTTACTTTTGGGGCTCCTTATGTGTAAACAAAATTGTTTTTTTGTTGAAATGATAGGTTTTTTTTTTTTTTTATCCAACCAGCAATTTTTTTTTTTTTTTTATATTTTTTTTATTTTTTGGAATTTGGTTGGCTTTAAGGAAGGTGCAGCTTGGAAAGAACAACCAGAAAGGATTTTTTCAACCCCTCCATCTGAAAATGTGGTCAAGAACAACTTCTCATTTTTAATCCCTAAAATAAACGAAGAGAGAGTTTTGGGAAAGCGGTGGGGTGGGTTTTCTTTCTGGTTAAAATCGATGGTTTTTAGCCAACATTTTTTACCGGGGGGGGGGGGGGGGAATATTTACTTTTATCTGGAAGTTTTCCAGATGGGAAACTGGCCCAAATAGTAAATCTAAGGCAATTTTCCCTCAGTGAAGTCATCTTTCCCTGTGATCATAGCCAGCGAGCGCAAAATCCGCGCCCGCCCTAAGTAAACCAACGATTGTTTTGGCACAATTGTATTATTTTTTTTTTCCTTTAAAGACCAGGGCACTTCGTAATCCGAAGGGAGTTTGTTCGTAAGAAACTTCGAAAATGGCCCCATTTCGATTTTTTGAAAATTTTGAGTGGGGCCTTTGGTGCCCTTTTTTTAATTAGTCGAAAGTGGTTGGAAAGGCCAACTTACAGTGTTTCAAACAATTAATGGAAAATTAATTTGCCCATCACGTCCACAAAGAACTATACAACCCGCAAAATTTATTATAACTTGGTTGCAAAAAAATTAAAGAAAAGGTTTTATTTGTACACCAAAATTTCCCTTCCCAGAAGGGAAATACTCCAACAATTGGAACGCAACAAATTTTAAAGAGGTTTCAAAACCAAAAAATTAAATTCCCGAAAAATAATGGAAACGGTGGGTAAGAAATTGAAGAAACTTGTTTTAAAATGATAGGGTCCTTACCCATGTTTTTTTTTGAAACCACCCACCACAATAACGGATTCCGTTGTTGCCCCTAAAATTGTTGAAATTCCTTTTTTATGATAAACAAATTAAAAAAAATCGGTGGCAATACTCCGCCCATGCAACGTGTTTTGAGGATGTTTACGACAGGGGGTAGTAGCAGGTTGTAATGTCCGAAAAAGCGCAGTAGGAAGGCCTCCGAAAATGACAGCCAAAACTAACAAACTTTTTAGTTTTTGAAAGCCTACATGTCCCCAGTTGTTTTTTTTGTGTTTACCAAAAAGTTTCATCGGGGGAAAAAGCAAAAATAAGCCGGTTCCTAAGGGGAAGTTTTTTTTTTTTTTCCCACCCCCAAGCCCAATGAGTAGTAAATAGGAGCCAGCCCTTACGTTTATAATTTTCAAAAAACCCCCAAGGGTTTTTTCAAAATGGCATCCACTATTTTAGGTTTTTTTGGAAAAAATATATTTTTTCGGTCCTAGTCCCTTCCTTGCTTTAACGAAAAAAAGTGTTGAAAAAAAAAACAGCAGCAGAACGTCGTTTAATATCCTAAAGGTAATTTGACCCAGTTATTATAGTCTCTACTAAAAAACAGAAATAATAACTTTGCAGACTTGGCGATCGGGACAGGACTATGGACCAAACTGCAATAAGCCAGGATATGACCTTCTGATGAAATAAGCTCAGCAAGACAAAAAATATACTAACAAAAATTTAAAAATTGGATAGTTGCTCAGTATAAGCCGTTGTTCTATAATACCAAGGGGCAATCAAAAAATGGGAAAAATGGTGTTTGAAGCGCGACTAGGAGGAATAACGAGCAAGTATATGCATAGAAATTGCAACTATAAAAAAATAGCACTAGAGTTGCCCAATTGTTAAGCAAATTCGAAAACTTGGGACCTTAGATCTGCTCTGCCTTTATGAAAACGGGTTTGGATTTAGAAGTAGTTGCTCTAGAAGCATATGCAAAGAATTCAACTTAAACGTCATAAAGCAGATGAAATAGGACTAGTGTGCATCCACACGCATCAATATCTTGGTGTATCTGTAGATGGATTGCTCCCTGATGGCAAACCTTATAGAGATAAAAACTGTGCATAATATACCAGAATTCAAAAAAACATTTTTGATGCTGCTCAGTCAAAAGTCTGATCAAAGGATTTTTTTATTGAATTATCCCAGTGAATGTCTTCAGTAAAAAAAAAAAAAAAAAAATCATAGGTATTTTGCCCAGATACAAGGCCAACTCGAGGTACTAGATAGAAAGATGTGCCATTTAATAGTTTTTAAACTCCATTGATGACGGGGAAAATAGTTACAGTTCACCAGTCAAAAAGAATACTGGGCGAAAATATTTCCAAAGCTTGAAGCTTTCTGGAATGAATCCTTACTACCTGAAATTTTAGACTCGAGGTTGGTAAGGAATATGGAAATCAGAGAGCCTATGGTCTCAGAGAATATGGACATCAGAGAGCCAAGCTCGTGTCCCCCAAGAAACAAAAAGAGGGGAGAAAAGAAGGTCAGGTCTAGTTGACGTGGACAACAAGAAAACAAGTACACAGAAGGGATCGGGAGACAAGGAAGAATTTACCAGTCACTCAGCGCATAAAAACAGCAGTTTTGAAGAAAAATTTTTGGTCTGCTTTGGAAATAAATGAATCTTTATGTTTGATGTATTTTGTGTGGATGTATTTTGATGTACTTGTATTTTTGATGCGATTATTTATTTTTGATGTGATGTGGTAGTGATGTGTTTATTACGGCTCTTTAATTTTAATTAGTAAGTTTCTACTGTACATTCCAGTTTGCTATGATGATTAACGTCGCATCCTTTTACCAGGCTTGTCCCACATCCACCGTTATTGGTTACAGTTTCAACACTCTTGGTATAGTTCTCACAGTTCCGCCGTTTCTTTACACACTCCCACCACGCTTGGTACGCACTACCTGGTGTAGATGATTTCAGAGAGTGGAAAGCCACTCGATATTCCATCTTTTTCTTTCCGCCATTTTCATAGTCACTTGTCTCATATCCGATGCTGGTGCTCCAGTAAAGCAGCAGGTTGATTACATCATCCTCGACTTTTTGCATGTGTCTCACAATCATTATTTGTGATGTGATAGGCAGGCTTATATATATATATATATATATATATATATATATATATATATATATATATATATATATATATATATAGATATATATATATATATATATATATATATATTATATATATATATATATATATATATATCTATATATATATATATATATATATATAACATATATATATATATATATATATATATATATATATATATATATATATATATATATATATATATATATATATATATATATATATATAATATATATATATATATATATATATATTATATATATATTGATTTTCATTGTCACTTGTCTCGTATCCAAGGCTCGTTGCTCCAGTGAAGCCCCCAGCAGGTTGATTTACATTATCCTCGACATTTTCGCATTTTCATTTAAACCTGGCATAGAGTTTTTTGTATCTCGCACTATTTCTTCAATATCTCCGCTGTCACATATCTTCTAGCCACATAGTTTCTTTGTTCTTCACTTTAATTTTTGATTCGTCCTGATTTCCATTTGTCGTAGGTCTTTGTAACTGCATTTTTTTTTGTACTTCCTTTTTTGGCCTCGTTGTAAGTCTCGCTTCCGCTTATCTTTAAACCGCATATTTCTTTGTCCTTCAATTTCGTTCATCATTACTTCAGAATTTTTTCAGTGACCGTATATAATCTGTTCTTCACTTTCGCTTTGACTCGTTTGCAATTTCCACTGCCGCTTATCTTATAACCACGCATTTCTTTATATTTCAGTTTCGTTTTTGAGACGTTGTAATTTTCGCTGCCACTTAACTTTAACGCATATTTCTTTGTTCTTCACTTTCGTTTTCGACTCATAATTGTCTTTTTCGCCAGTATTCTAACACATATTTTTTTCCTTCATTTTCGTTTATCATCACTTCAGATATTTTTTTCAATGCCCTTTGCCTTAGCTGTTTGGATTAGTCTTGTCACATTTGATGGTCTAGGGATGTTTCATTTGCACCGATTGCGGAATTTACGTTTTTTAAGGTTATCCTCTTGATCTTCTCTCATTTGTTGGTCTAGTTTGTTCATTTGAGCAATAGTTATTTTTTTTTTATGTCCTCGAGAGTAGAGTAGGAAGTACTATTTCTACGACTTTACGTTCCTTCCGGTTTTTTCTGGTAGGTAAACAGGTCATTACACTCGGTCATTACACTCTTTGTCAAGAGGATTTACGCAATTTCAAAGTTCAGTGTCTTTTTTTAGTGGGAAACCAAAAAACCGATGTTCCCTTTTTACTCGCCAATTATTTTTGTATATATTTCAGGTTTCATATTTGATTCTCCATCAGTTTTGAAACAGTTTATAACAACTACATTAATAGCCTCCAAGATGATAGGACTGTTTGACACCGAATTTATCAGTTTGAAAAAATCATCTTGCGGTGTTAGTATTCGAATGTGCTTTTTTAGTATTGTCTATGGATCTCGAAGAGAAATTGGGACTGTTATCATTGGTTAGTGAACTATAATCTGTTTGAGTATGATAAAAGCTTGTGGAGTACTACATTACGTTATATAAACAGACAGGGATTCTATGATAGAGTGATTACAACACTTAATAATACTGGTCAGGAACTGAGAAAATGTCCAGGAGGAAGTCAGTGAAATTTGCAGCTTTTTCGGAGTTGAAGCGCTCTACGTAAAGGGCAATGTATCTACAGATAAAGTTTTAATTCAAAAGTGTGACCCTAGGATTCCACTTTTCAATCTAGAAGAGTTTAAGTGTCCTAAATTTGAAGGGGGCTATCACCGTCCTGAAGACGAGGTTAGATTCTTCGCACAGTGGATACCTAAGAACATACCTGATCGGGATAAATCCATAAGACATGTTTAAAAAACTATCCTATATCATGGGACCATCGTTTGTGGATGTTTAAGAGTGAACTCTAAGTACTATTTTTATGTAAACATTTGTTGTTGTTGTTTTTTTTTCTCAAAAAAAAAAAAATCTGTTAATACATTTAAGCAATAAAATATCTTTAAGCTTAACCCCTTCATGTTCTTTAGAATAGTTCTATTGTAAGCAAGTAACAAACTCTTTCCTGAAGTCTTCTGTAGAATCTGAGCTAATAGGGGTTTAGGCTAATGATGCTTCCGTACAAACAGTTTTTTTTTCTGTTAATTAGTTGAATAGGACGTGGTTGAACAAATCATCAAACCTACTTGATCTAATGAAGTGGAACAGAAGCTCACCAAACTGAAAAGATAAATGTAATAATTAACAATTATTGGACAGGGTCAATATGCTTTTCATCTTTGGTATTATTTGATTCATTGACTGTTTGATCAATGACAGTAACGTTTGATAGATTTTTTTTTACGTGAAATATACTCTAGTTTCTTTTCTTAGTTTTGAAAACATTTTAGGATTTGAATAAAAAAAAAGGGTAATTAGTAATTGGAAAAATTTTTTAATGCTTTTACAATCGGAGATGTTTGATTAACCATGCAAAAAGGGGTAATGGGATATGCAAGCATTTGCAAAAAAGGGGTAATTAATGTTGAAAAGGGTAATTACTTCTTTAGTTTACGAGATTTGCGAATTTTTTGCGAAAAGATATTTGCGTAAAAGTGTATTGCAATGGTTAAGAAATAGGTCATTACACCTTTTTGCCAAGAGGAATGAGTATAATACATGTTTATTTATTTTTTTTAAACTGGTATTTTTTCAATGAAGTCCATAGCACTTTGCAGAAACCCGTGAATGTAGGACTGAAAGTCCAATTACTAATCAAGCTAGTGTGACCGCCATTTTTTGATCTGGTTAAGTGGGTATAATCTGGTTTGGTTTGCTATTGCGAGAGGACTCAAGGCGATTTCTTTCTTACAGGGTTTCAGTTATACAGGGGTTCAGTTACATGGGGTTGGGGGTGGGTGGTTGTTATAATACACAAGTTCTATTTGAAACAGTGTTGTGAGATCCCCTACCACACCCCCAAAGGACTCCGATCCCCCCCATCCCGTGTATTAGCGAAGTTACTCTGTGGTCGTTATAATACACAAGCTTTAGTTTACGAGATTTGGGGACTTGAGTTGCACGAGAGTTCAGTTACATACGGATTCAGTTACACGGGGCGTTTAGTTAAATTTTCAGCTAGTGTGACCGTCATTTTTTGATCTGGTTAAGTGGGTATAATCTGGTTTGGTTTGCTATTGCGAGAGGACTCAAGCGATTTCTTTCTTACGGGGTTTCAGTTATACAGGGGCTTCAGTTACATGGGGTTGGTGGTGTTATAATACACAAGCTTTAGTTACGAGATTTGGGGACTTGAGTTGCACGAGAGTTCAGTTACATACGGGATTTCAGTTACACGGGGGTTTAGTTAAATTTTCAGCTAGTGTGACCGCCATTTTTTGATCTGGTTAAGGGGTATAATCTGGTTTGGTTTGCTATTGCGAGAGGACTCAAGCGATTTCTTTCTTACAGGGTTTCAGTTATACAGGGTTCAGTTACATGGGGTTGGTTGTTGTTATAATACACAAGTTCTATTTGAACAGTGTTGTGAGATCCCCTACCACACCTCCAAAGGACTCCGATCCCCCCCCCCCCATCCCGTGTATTAGCGATTGGTCTGTATGTGTTTGTATGAGCGTTTTTTGGTCTGTGTGTGTTTCCTTTGGCTATTTGTATCTCTTAGAGGCCATGTGTGTCTCTTTGGGCAATGTGTGTCTCTTTGGAGGGATTTGAATCTTTTGGTATGTATGTGTCTGTATGGGCGTTTTTGTCTCTTTGAGCTGTGTGTGTGTCTCTTTGAGCTTTGCGTGTCTCTTCGAACTGTAAGTATGTCTCTTTAGCCTGTGTGTGTGTCTCTTTGGGCGGTGTGTGTCTCTTTAGACTGTATGTCTCTTTGGGCAGTTTGAATCTTTATGTCTGTGTGTGTGCCTCTTTTGGCTGTTTGTGTCTCTTCGGGCTTTGTGTCTCTCTGTTGGATGTGTGCGTATCTTGTCTCTTTGGGCTGTGTGTCTCTTTGAGCTGTTTGAGTCTTTTTGGTCTGTTTGTGTGTCTCTTTGAGCTGTTTGAGTCTTTTTGGTCTGTTTGTGTGTCTCTCTTGAGCTGTTTGAGTCTTTTTGATCTGTGTTTTGTCTCTTTGGGCTGTTTATGTGTCTCTTTGAGCTGTTTGAGTCTTTTTGATCTGTTTGTGTCTCTTTGGGCTGTTTGAGTCTTTTTTGGGCTGTGTTTGTCTCTTTGGGGCTTCTGCCGGCTCTTTGGGCTGTTTGTGTTTCTTTCTTTGGGCTATGTGTATCTCTTTGGGCTGTTTGAGTCATTTTGGTCTATTGTGTCTTTCTTTTGGCTGTTGTGTCTCTTAGGGGTCGTGTGTGCCTCTTTGGGCTATGTGTGTCTCTTTGGGACGTTTGAATCTTTTGGTCTGTATGTGTCTGTATGGGCATTTTTTTTTTTGGTCTGTGTGTGTTTCTTTGGGCTTTGTGCGTCTCTTTGGGCTGTGTGTCTCGTGGACTGTTTGAGTCTTTTTGATCTGTTGTGTCTCTTTGAGCAGTTTGAGTCTTTTTTGGGCTGTGTTTGTCTCTTTGGGCTTCTGTCTCTTTGGGCTGTTTGTGTTTCTTTTGGCTATGTGTGTCTCTTTGGGCTGTTTGAGTCATTTTGGTTCTGTGTGTGTCTCTTTTGGCTCTATGTCTCTTTGGGCAGTTTGAATCTTTTTGGTCTGTGTGTGTTTCTTTTGGCTGTTTGTGTCTCTTAGAGGGCCATGTGTGTCTCTTTGGGACAATGTGTGTCTCTTTGGAGGGTTTGAATCTTTTTGGTATTCGTATGTGTCTGTATGAGCGTTTTTTGTCTCTTTGAGCTGTGTGTGTGTGTCTCTTGGGCTTTGTGTGTCTCTTCGGACTGTGTGTATGTCTCTTTAGCTGTGTATGTCTCTTTGGGCAGTGTGTGTCTCTTTAGGCAGTATAATCTCTTTGGGCAGTTGAATCTTTATGGTCTGTGTGTGTGTCTCTTTTGACTGTTTTTGTGTCGTTTTGGGCTTTGTGTCTCTCTGTTGGACGTGTGCTTCTCTTTGGGCCGTGTACGGTCTCTTTGAGCTGTATGTGTCTCTTTTTGGGCTTGTGGGTGTCTCTTGTGATGTGTGTGTCTCTTTAGGCTGTGTGTGTCTATCGTTGGACTCTGTGTCTTTTTGGGGTGTCTGAGTCTTTTTGGTCTATGTTTTGTTCTTTGGGATGTTTGTGTCTCTTTGGGCTGTGTATGTTTCTTTGGGCTTTGTGTGTCTCTTTGAGCTATGTGTCAATTACGTTTAAGCAATAAATAAATATCTTAAGCTTAACCCGTCTTTTATTCTTTAGAATAGTTCTATTGTAAGCAAGTAACAAACTCTTTCCTGAAGTCAACTCTTGGATACACAATGCAGAAAAAACTTCATTTAAGAAAACTATGAAAAAAAGTAAGTAAGTAACAAATTCTTTCTTGAGGTCACCTCTTGGATACACAATACAGAAATTTCATTAAAGAAATTATGAAAAAATTGTAAGTAAATAGCAAATTCTTTCTTGAATTCACCAGCTGGATAAACACAAAAAGACATTTCGTTAAAGAAATTATGACAAAAATTCTAAGTAAGTAAAAACTCTCAAACTCTTTCTTGAAGTTACCTCATGGATACACAATGCAGAAATTTCATTTAAGAAATTATGAAAAAATTTTAAGCAAGTAACAAATTCTTTCATGAAGTCACCTCGTGGACATGAAAAAATTGTTAGTAAGTAGCAAATTCTTCTTTTGAATTCACCTGCTGGATAAACAAAAAAAAAAAGACACATTCGTTCAAGAAACTATGAACAAAATTCCAAGTAAGTAAACAAACTCTTTATTGTTTTCATGACTTAGATACACGATGTAGAAAATTTGTAACAAACTCCTTTATTATTTTTCATGACTTAGATACACGAGTAGAAATTTAATTCAAGAAAATTATGAAAAAATTCTCAGCAAGTAACAATTTCCTTCTTGAAGTCAACTCTTGTGTAGAAATTTAATTCAAGAAATTATGAAAAAAAAATTCTCAGTAAGTAACAATTTCTTTCTTGAAGTCAACTCCTGGATTTTTCATTCAAGGAAATTATGCACAAAATTCTAAGTAAGTAACAAACTCTTTATTGTTTTCACGAGTTAGATATACGATGTAGAAATTAAATTCAAGAAATTATGAAAAAAATTCTCAGTCTAAGCAGCAAATTCTTTCTTGAATTCACCTGTTGGATAAAACAAAAAAGACATTTCATTCAAGAAATTATGACAAAATTCTAAGTAAGTAACAAACTCTTTATGTTTTCACGAGTTAGATAAACGATGTAGAAATTAATGTCAAGAAATTATGAAAAAATTCTCAGTAAGTAACTATTTCTTTCTTGAAGTCAACTCGTAAGTAAACAATTTCTTTCTGAAGTCAACTCTTGGATACACAATACGGAATTTCATTCAAGAAATTATGAAAAAAATTGTAACTAAGTAGCAAATTCTTTCTTGAATTAACTTGTTGAATAAACAAAAAGACATTTCATTCAAGAAAATTATGGACAAAATTCTAAATAAGTAACAAACTCTTTATTGTTTTCACGAGTTAGATATACGATGTAGAAATTAAATTCAAGAAATTATGAAAAAAATTCTCAGTCTAAGTAGCAAATTCTTTCTTGAATCACCTGTTGGATAAACAAAAAGACATTTCGTTCAAGAAATTATGACAAAAATTCTAAGTAAGTAACAAACTCTTTATTGTTTCACGAGTTAGATAAACGATGTAGAAATTAATTTCAAGAAATTATGAAAAAAATTCTCAGTAAGTAACCATTTCTTTTTTTTCTTGAAGTCAACTCTTGGATACACAGTAAGGAAATTTCATTCAAGAAATTATGAAAAATATCTGCAAGTAAGTAACAAACTCTTTATTGATTCCACTCTTGGATATACAGTACAGATTACTTCATTCAAGAAATTATGAAAAAAATCGCAAGTAAGTAAACTTTTTTTTCTCTTTATCACAAAAAACAATTTCACTTAGCTACATGATGTAGAAATTTAATTCAAGAAATTATGAAAAATTCTGAGTAAGTAACAATTTCTTTCTTGAAGTCAACTCTTAGATACACAATACGGGAATTTCATTCAAGAAATTATGAAAAAATTGTAACTAAGTAGCAAATTCTTTCTTGAATTCACTTGTTGAATAAACAAAAAGACATTTCATTCAAGAAATTATGACAAAATTCTAAGTAAGTAACAAAACTCTTTATTGTTTTCACGAGTTAGATATAAGATGTAGAAATTAAATTCAAGAAAATTATGAAAAAAATTCTCAGTCCCTAAGTAGCAAACTCTTTCTTGAATTCACCTGTTGGATAAACAAAAAAGACATTTCATTCAAGAAATTATGACAAAATTCTAAGTAAGTAAAAAACTCTTTATTGTTTTCACGAGTTAGGATAAAACGATTGTAGAAATTAATTTCAAGGAAATTATGAAAAAATTCTCAGTAAGTAACCATTTCTTTCTTGAAGTCAACTCTGGATACACAGTACGGAAATTTCATTCAAGAAATTATGAAAAGTATTTGTAAGTAACAAAACTCTTTATTGATTCCACCTCTTTGATATACAGTACAGATACTTCATTCAAGAAATATGAAAAATCGCAAGTAAGTAACTTTTTTTTTCTCTTTATCACAAACCAATTTTCAATTAGCTACATGATGTAGAAATTGTAATTCAAGAAAATTATGAAAAAAATTCTCAGTAAGTAACAATTTCCTTTCTTCTGAAGTCAACTCTTAGATACACAATTAGGAAATTTCATTCAAGAAAAATATGAAAGTATTTGTAAGTAAGTAAGTAACAATCTCTTTATTGATTTCACCTCTTGAATATACAGTACAGATACTTCATTCAAGAAAACGTGATTAAACACGTTTGAAACTACATGCTATTTGCATGCCTTTCCTTGGCACCTTTCCAAATGAGCGGGGGATTCCCCACTGCTCCTACACATTGCAAAAAGTGAGCAGTACGAAAACTCCACGTTTTCAACCAGACGGTTTTTTAGACAACACACCCACAGAGATGACACACACACATAGAGACGAGACACGCACAGACACGACACACAAAACAGAGTCATAGTGAGAGAGATATCCAAAAAGTTGGGTTTGATCTAGGTTCACTTAGAGTGGCGCGCCACTCTAAGTGAACCTACTAGATCAACCCAACTTTTTGGATATCTCTCTCACTATGACTCTGTTTTGTGTGTCGTGTCTGTGCGTGTCTCGTCTCTAGTGTGTGTGTGTCATCTCTGTGGGGTGTGTTGTCTAAAAAACCAGTCTGGTTGAAAAACGTGGGAGTTTTTCGTTTCGTACTGCTCACTTTTTGCAATGTGTAGGAAAGCAGTGGGGAAATCCCCCCGCTCATTTGGAAAGGTGCCAAGGAAAGGCATGGCAAATAGTGCATGTAGTTTCAAAACGTGTTTAATCACGTTTTCTTGAATGAAGTATCTGTACTGTATATTCAAGAGGTGAAATAAATAAAGAGATTGTTACGTACTTACTTACAAATACTTTCATAATTTCTTGAATGAAATTTCCTAATTGTGTAATCTAAGAGTTGACTTCAAGAAAAGAAATTGTTACTTACTGAGAATTTTTCATAATTTCTGAATTAAATTTCTACATCATGTAGCTAAGTGAAAATTGTTTGTGATAAAGAGAAAAAAAAAAGTTACTTACTTTGCGATTTTTCATAATTTCTTGGAATGAAGTATCTGTACTGTATATCAAAGAGGTGGAAATCAATAAAGAGTTTGTTACTTACAAATATTTTCATAAATTCTTGAATGAAATTTCCGTTACTGTGTATCCAAAGAGTGACTTCAAAGAAAAGAAATGGTTACTTACTGAGAATTTTTTTCATAATTTCTTGAAATTAACTTTCTACATCGTTTATCTAACTCGTGAAAACAATTAAATGAGTTTGTTACTTACTTAGAATTTTGTCATAATTTCTTGAAAAATATGAAATGTCTTTTTGTTTATCCAACAGGTGAATTCAAAGAAAGAGTTTGCTACTTAGACTGAGAATTTTTTCATAATTTCTTGAATTTAATTTCTACATTCTTATATCTAAAATCGTGAAAACAATAAAGAGTTTGTTACTTACTTAGAATTTTGTCATAATTTTCCTTGAATGAAATGTCTTTTTGTTTATTCAACAAGTGAATTCAGAAAAGAATTTTGCTACTTAGTTACAATTTTTTCATAATTTCTTGAATGAAATTCCCGTATTGTGTATATCTAAGAGTTGACTTCAAGAAAGAAAAATTGTTACTTACTCAGAATTTTTCATAATTTCTTGAATTAAAAATTTCTACATACATGTAGCTAAGTGAAAATTGTTTGTGATAAAGAGAAAAAAAAAGTACTTACTTGCGATTTTTTCATAATTTCTTGAATGAAGTATCTTGTACTGTATATCCAAGAGGTGGAATCAATAAAGAGTTTGTTACTTACTTGCAGATATTTCATAATTTCTTGAATGAAATGTCCGTACTGTGTATCCAAGAGTTGACTTTCAAAGAAAGAAATGGTTATTACTGAGAATTTTTTCATAATTCTTGAAATTAATTTCTACATCGTTTATCTAACTCGTGAAAACAAGTAAAGAGTTTGTTACTTACTTAACGAATTTTTGTCATAATTTCTTGAACGAAATGTCTTTTTGTTTATCCAACAGGTGAATTTCAAGAAAGAATTTGCTACTTAGACCTGAGAATTTTTTCATAATTTCTTGAATTTAATTTCTACATCGTATATCTAACTCGTGAAAACAATAAAGAGTTGTTACTTATTTAGAATTTTGTCATAATTTCTTGAATGAAATGTCTTTTTGTTTATTCAACAAGTTAATTCAAGAAAGAATTTGCTACTTAGTTACAATTTTTCATAATTTCTTGAATGAAATTCCCGTATTGTGTATCCAAGAGTTGACTTCAAGAAAGAAATTGTTACTTACGAGTTGACTTCAAGAAAGAAATAGTTACTACTGAGAATTTTTTCATAATTTCTGACATTAATTTCTACATCGTTTATCTAACTCGTGAAAACAATAAAGAGCTGTTTGTTACTTACTTAGAATTTTGTCATAATTTCTTGAATGAAATGTCTTTTTGTTTATCCAACAAGGTGAATTCAGAAAGAAAATTTGCTGCTTAGACTGAGAATTTTTTCATAATTTCTTGAATTTAATTTCTACATCGTATATATCTAACTCGTGAAAACAATAAAGAGTTTGTTACTTACTTAGAATTTTGTCATAATTCTTGAATGAAAATCCAGGAGTTGACTCTTCAGAAAGAAATTGTTACTACTGAGAATTTTTTCATAATTTCTTGAATTAAATTTCTACACAAGAGTTGACTTCAAGAAGGAAATTGTTACTTGCTGAGAATTTTTTCATAATTTCTTGAATTAAATTTCTACATCGTGTATCTAAGTCATGAAAATAATAAAGAGTTTGTTACAAATTTCTACATCGTGTATCTAAGTCATGAAAACAATAAAGAGTTTGTTACTTTTTACTTGGAATTTTGTCATAGTTTCTTGAAACGAAATTTCTTTTTTTTTGTTTATCCAGCAGGTGAATTCAAAAAAGAATTTGCTACTTACTAACAATTTTTTCATGTCCACGAGGTGACTTCATGAAAGAATTTGTTACTTGCTTAAAATTTTTTCATAATTTCTTAAATGAAATTTCTGCATTGTGTATCCATGAGGTAACTTCAAGAAAGAGTTTGTTACTTACTTAGAATTTTGTCATAATTTCTTTAACGAAATGTCTTTTGTTTATCCAGCTGGTGAATTCAAGAAAAAGAATTTGCTATTTACTTACAATTTTTTCATAATTTCTTTAATGAAATTTCTGTATTGTGTATCCAAGAGGTGACCTCAAGAAAGAATTTGTTACTTACTTACATTTTTTTCATAGTTTCTTAAATGAAGTTTCTGCATTGTGTATCCAAGAGGTGACTGCCTCAGGAAAGAGTTTGTTACTTGCTTACAATAGAACTATTCTAAAGAATAAAGACGGGTTAAGCTTAAAGATATTTATTGCTTAAACGTATTGACACATAGCTCAAAGAGACACACAAAGCCCAAAGAAACATACACAGCCCAAAGAGACACAAACAGCCCAAAGAGACAAAACATAGACCAAAAAGACTCAGACACCCAAAAAGACACAGAGTCCAACGAGACACACACAGCCTAAAGAGACACACACATCACAAAGAGACACCCACAGCCCAAAAAGAGACACATTACAGCTCAAAGAGACGTACACGGCCCAAAGAGAAGCACACGTCCAACAGAGAGACACAAAGCCCAAAACGACACAAAAAACAGTCAAAAGAGACACACACACAGACATAAAGATTCAAAACTGCCCAAAAGAGATATACTGCCTAAAGAGACACACACACTGCCCAAAGAGACATACACAGGCTAAAGAGACATACACACAGTCCGAAGAGACACACAAAGCCCAAAGAGACACACACACACAGCTCAAAGAGACAAAAAACGCTCATACAGACACATACATACCAAAAAGATTCAAACCCTCCAAAGAGACACACATTGTCCCAAAGAGACACACATGGCCTCTAAGAGACACAAACAGCCAAAAAGAAACACACACAGACCAAAAAGATTCAAACTGCCCAAGAGAGACATAGAGCCAAAAAGAGACACACACAGACCAAAATGACTCAAACAGCAGCCCAAAGAGACACACATAGCCCAAAGAAACACAAACAGCCCAAAGAGACAGAAGCCCAAAGAGACAAACACAGCCCAAAAAAGACTCAAACGGCTCAAAGAGACACAAAACAGATCAAAAAGACTCAAACAGTCCAACGAGACACACACAGCCCAAAGAGACGCACAAAGCCCAAAGAAACACACACACAGACCAAAAAAAAAAAAATGCCCATACAGACACATACAGACCAAAAGATTCAAACGTCCCAAAGAGACACACATAGCCCAAAGAGGCACACACGACCCCTAAGAGACACAAACAGCCAAAAGAAAGACACATAGACCAAAATGACTCAAACAGCCCAAAGAGATACACATAGCCCAAAGAAACACAAACAGCCCAAAGAGGCAGAAGCCCAAAGAGACAAACACAGCCCAAAAAAGACTCAAACAGCCCAAAGAGACACAAACAGATCAAAAAGACTCAAACAGCTCAAAAGAGACACATCAAACAGCCCAAAGAGAAGAGACAAAAACACAGATCAAAAAGACCTCAAACAGCTCAAAGAGACACACAAACAGACCAAAAAGACTCAAACAGCTCAAAGAGACACACAAAACAGACCAAAAAGACTCAAACAGCTCAAAGAGACACACAGCCCAAAGAGACAAGATACGCACACATCCAACAGAGAGACACAAAGCCCGAAGAGACACAAACAGCCAAAAGAGGCACACACAGACCATAAAGATTCAAACTGCCCAAAGAAGAGACATACAGTCTAAAGAGGACACACACGCCCAAAGAGACACACACACAGGCTAAAGAGACATACTTACAGTTCGAAGAAGACACGCAAAGCTCAAAGAGACACACACACAGCTCAAAGAGACAAAAAAACGCCCATACAGACACATACAATACCAAAAAGATTCAAATCCCTCCAAAGAGACACACATTGTGCCCAAAGAGACACACACATGGCCTCTAAGAGGACACAAAATAGCCAAAGGAAAACACACACAGACCAAAAAACGCTCATACAAACACATACAGACCAATCGCTAATACACGGGATGGGGGGGGGATCGGAGTCCTTTGGAGGTGTGTGGTAGGGGATCTCACAAAACACTGTTCAAATAGAACTTGTGTATTATAAACAACCACCAGCCCCATGTAACTGAACCCCTGTATAACTGAAACCCTGTAAGAAAGAAATCGCTTTGAGTCCTCTCGCAATAGCAAACCAAACCAGATTATACCCACTTAACCAGATCAAAAAATGGCGGGTCACACTAGCTGAAAAATTTAAAAAAAATCTAAACCCCCGTGTAACTGAAATCCGTATGAGCCTATTCGTAACTGAAACTCTCGTGCCAACTCAAGTCCCCAATCTCGTAAACTAAAGCTTGTGTATTATAACAACCACCAACCCCATGTAACTGAAACCCTGTATAACTGAAACCCCGTAAGAAAGAAATCGCTTGAGTCCTCTCGCAATAGCAAACCAAACCAGATTATACCCACTTAACCAGATCAAAAAAATGACGGTCACACTAGCTGAAAATTTAACTAAACCCCCGTGTAACTGAATCCGTATGTAACTGAACTCTCGTGCAACTCAAGTCCCCAAATCTCGTAAACTAAAGCTTGTGTATTATAACGACCACAGAGTAACTTCGCTAATACACGGGATGGGGGGATCGGAGTCCTTTGGGGGTGTGGTAGGGGATCTCACAACACTGTTCAAATAGAACTTGTGTATTATAACAACCACCAACCCCATGTAACTGAACCCCTGTATAACTGAAACCCTGTAAGAAAGAAATCGCTTGAGTCCTCTCGCAATAGCAAACCAAAAAACCAGATTATACCCACTTAACCAGATCAAAAAATGGCGCAGGTCACACTAGCTTGATTAGTAATTGGGACTTTCAGTCCTACATTCACGGGTTTCTGCAAAGTGCCTATGGACTTCATTGAAAAAAATAAAACTACCAGTTAAAAAAAAAAAAATAAATAAACATGTATTATTATACTCCTTCCTCTTGGCAAAAAGTGGTGTAATGACCTATTCTTAACCATTGCAATACCTTTACGCAAATATCTTTTCGCAAAAAAAAAATTCGCAAATCTCGTAAAACTAAAGAAGTAATTACCCTTTTCAACATTAATTACCCCTTTTTTGCAAATGCTTGCATATCCCATGTACCCCTTTTTGCAATGGTTAATCAAACATCTCCGATTGTAAAAGCATTAAAAAATTTTCCAAATTACTAATTACCCTTTTTTTTATTCAAATCCTAAAATGTTTTCAAAACTAAGAAAAGAAACTAGAGTATTTCACGTAAAAAAAAAAATCTATCAAACGTTACTGTCATTGAATCAAACAGTCAATGAATCAAATAATACCAAAGATGAAAAAGCATATTGACCCCGTCCAATAATTGTTAATTATTACATTTATCTTTTCAGTTTGGTGAGCTTCTGTTCCACTTCATTAGATCAAGTAGGTTTGATGATTTGTTCAACCACGTCCTATTCAACTAATTAACAGAAAAAAAAAAACTGTTTGTACGGAAGCATCATTAGCCTAAACCCCTATTAGCTCAGATTCTACAGAAGGACTTCAGGAAAGAGTTTGTTACTTGCTTACAATAGAACTATTCTAAAGAACATGAAGGGGTTAAGCTTAAAGATATTTATTGCTTAAATGTATTAACAGATTTTTTTTTTTGAGAGAAAAAAAAACAACAACAACAAATGTTTACATAAAAATAGTACTTAGAGTTCACTCTTAAACATCCACAAACGATGGTCCCATGATATAGGATAGTTTTTAACATGTCTTATGGATTTATCCCGATCGATCAGGTATGTTCTTAGGTATCCACTGTGCGAAGAATCTAACCTCGTCTTCAGGACGGTGATAGCCCCCTTCAAATTTAGGACACTTAAAACTCTTCTAGATTGAAAAGTGGAATCCTAGGGTCACACTTTTGAATTAAAACTTTATCTGTAGGTACATTGCCTTTACGTAGAGCGCTTCAACTCCGAAAAAGCTGCAAATTTCACTGACTTCTCCTGGACATTTCTCAGTTCCTGACCAGTATTATTAAGTGGGTGTAATCACTCTATCATAGAATCCCTGTCTGTTTATATAACGTAATGTAGTACTCCACAAGCTTTTATCATACTCAAACAGATTATAGTTCACTAACCAATGATAACAGTCAATTTCTTCGAGATCCATAGACAATAATTAAAAAAGCACATTCGAATATAACACCGCAAGATGATTTTTTCAAACTGATAAATTCGGTGTCAAACAGTCCTATCATCTTGGAGGCTATTAATGTAGTTGTTATAAAACTGTTCAAAACTGATGGAGAATCAAATATGAAACCTGAATATATACAAAAATAATTGGCGAGTAAAAAGGGAACATCGGTTTTTTGGTTTTTACCACTAAAAAAAGACACTGAACTTTGAAATTGCGTAAATCCTCTTGACAAAGAGTGTAATGACCGAGTGTAATGACCTGTTTACCTACCAGAAAAAAACATGACGGAAGGAACGTAAAGTCGTAGAAATAGTACTTCCTACTCTACTCTCGAGATAGTTGATCAAAACTGCTGGAAATGTCTTTGTAAATAGAATCATTACATTTTATATTTTATACTTAGCCATGTTTTTTGTGTATTTTTAAATGCGTCATAGATACTAAAAATGAAAGAATAGCTCCTGAGGCGTAAATGATGTATTTGTGCTTTTGAAATATGCTCATAAATATGACGTTACTCATATGAATTCTTTTTTTAAAATTAAGGCTCTTAAAGAATTTTCTGAAACTTGTGACATATCTAGATGGGGGTTTGGTTTTCAGGCCAAAATATCCCAGGGTGCCAATTTTAAAAACAAAAAATATGGAGCCGTTGTGGAGAAAAAAATTTACACATACATACATGCATAAACAAATAAATAAATAAATATACAATTATTTCTCAAATACAAAAATACAAAAACACTTATTGAATATAAATTTACATCACCGAATCTGAATACATGGATTTACATATTTTTAAGTTTTGTTCTGTAAATTCTTCTTAAACTGTCTGAAAATCTAATTACCTTGCGTCTTCACTTTAAATCGGCATAATTGCTGGACCATTGAATGTTTTCCTGATTCGTTGTTGATATTAAGCAAAAAACAAGTTTTTTCAACCGAAAGTAAGGAGCAACATTAAAACTTAAAAACGAACAGAAGTTATTACGTTTACATTATTAGGGGGGGGGTCTCACCTACTCAACACTTGCTCTTCGCGCTAAAGTTTTTAGTACTTTAAAAAAGCTTCTTATTGTTCTAATTAAACGACTCTTGTGTTTAAGGAGACTTTTTTTTTTTTGAAATTTTGGACAAAGGAGGTGGATAAAGGAGGAACCTTATCCTGATGGCACCCCCCAATACATAATAATTTCTGTTCGTTTTAAGTTCTAATGTTGCTCCTTACTTTCAGTCGAAAAATTTTTTTTTACTCAATTTCTGATCGTTTTTTAAATAATGCCAGAAAAATCTGACTCCACCTACAAGCAAAAATCTCCTCCCCACGGAAATATCCTTTAGACAATTTAATCCCGGCAAAAAATCCACCCAGGACAATTACTCTCAACATCTCCGTGCGCAAAATTGAGTCGGCAAAGAGATAAAGCAAATGACATATAAAAATACTTTCGTATAAGAATTCTAGGAAAGTCCTCCATGATAAAATTTCCCTGTAAAGTTCGCCCCCAAACTTCCCTCTACATAGGAAAATTCTCCCCGTGGAATGGAAAATTATCCCAGCAGAAAATTCTCCCCCCCCCCACCCCAAAAATGTATGCATACTTCCAGTAATAAATACTATACGTAAACAATGGGCAAAATGTATAACTTAAAGACCTTTCGCCAAGGGCTGTGGCGGGTCATGTTTAACTACAAAGGATACTTATTGGGCCTTTCAACTATGCTAAACCAAAATGGCTATCTCAAAATTTGAATCGCCGGTTTTGGGGGAAAAAGAGGAAAAGGGGGCGTGGTAGGGACATAGTTGCCCTCCAATCTTTTTGGTAATTTAAAAAAGGGCACTAGAACTTTTAAATTCCGTTCGAATGAGCTCTCTTTCGATCATCCCTTGGAAAAAAACCAAAACAAAACAAAACACGCATCTGTGATCATTCTTCTGGTAAAAAAATACGAAATTCCAAATTTTTTCAGATAGTAGCTTGAAACCTCTACAGTAGGATCCTCTGATACGCTCAATCTGATGGTGTGATTTTCAATAAGATTCTTTGAACTTTTAGGGGTGCTTTCTCTCTTTTTCAAAAATCAGGCAATTTTTCTGAGGATTGTAGCCTTGGTAGGGTAACACAAAAACTTAATAAAAACTTTTTATTTGTAATCAGCATAATAAGCCGATTCTTTTGATGTATCTATTGTTTCCAAATTCCGTTTTCTAGATTTCTTATTAGTTTTAGCCTCGAAAATGATCCTCTCATGGGGCACCGGTTACATGAATCGTAGAGAATATTTCACAATTTCGAAAAAAAAGAAAATTCTGTCCATTTTGATGGCAGGGTCGGGGCCCATTACAACAAGGGGCGTGATCGGGCCCAATTGTTCCAATAGCCCCATATCCGGCTCTATTAACTTGAACATGTGATGGCCGTTTGTCAAATGAAAAAAATCATAAAGAAGAGATATAGGCCGCTTGCTTTCGTTGTTGCATTTTAATGGGGGGTACCTACGATAGGCGAGGGTCTTTTGCTGTGAAATCGCGAACTTTTCCATATTCTTGCTTTTCTTGTATTTCCATACAAATTGTCTTAATTTTTTTAATGTTTTTTTACGTCCATATGCCTCCGAGAGGGTTGTATTTCCTCCAAAATACGTTCATTAGTTACGCGTATGCATTGATTTATTCGTTTACGAACTTCTATATTGTATAGGTATCTAATAAATCAGTTTCATTTAGTTTAATTCTGTTGTATGCTACTTATTTTTCATAGTAAATTGTTATGGAAAGGGTGGATTAGTCTTCTTAGTTACTTAGCAGGATTATACTGAGGGGTGCAAAAAAAAACACATAGAAGAAAACACAGGCACAAGTCAACACACAAACACACACACACATCGAATTACCAATTATATATTTTTTGTATGATGCAAGCTATATAAGAATCATGTTCGCAGGAATCTCTTTGGAAAGTGGTATTGAGGAAGGGTGGTAAATCACAAAAAAGGAAAAAAAAAAACCAGTTGAGTTAAATTAAAAATATCAGATACAATTAGAAAATTCGTTAGCAGTATTATAGCATTCCAAAGTGTTAAGAGTTAATTCCAAAAGTGAAAAAAAAAGATTTAGTGTAGAAACTTCAAAGTTTTCACCCAATTTCTCCCCCCCCCCTCCCTCGTGTCCTTCCTAGAAAAAAAAACCAAAGCAATCGGGAAGCGACACGTTCTGTACTTCTTTATGTATCGATTTGCATAATATGAAATTTGTTTTTTTAATTTGATTGAATGTTAATACTGACATACAGTGCAGTACTTATCTACATAGTTTGCAGTGTTTAAATGTGGTATATGATGCGGAGGAGGGGGGAGGGTCATAGTAACCTTGTCCCCTAGAAATCTAAAGATTTTTTCAATTTTTCCTACAATTTTCTTCTATTTTTAATTTGATTTGCGAAAAAAGAAAATACAATTTTTAGCTCAGCAGTGGTTATATTGTCTTTTACATATCATAAACCTGTTCATTTAATTTAATCTTCATAGAATCTAACGTGCTTTTACTAAATCAACATCTTTTGTTTTTTCTCCTGTGTTAAACTGGATTAACAAATAAAGAACCCAGGTGTCAAAGACTAATTATGTTTCTGTCAATAGTCTCATAAACGGGTTTATTTTCGAAGAGATACAAACAGTGGGCGTTACCAAGATTCGTAAGATCGGTTTCAAAAATTGAGCGGGAACAATAAAGACAATTACCCTTAAAACGAACAGAAAATATTACGTATATGATTGGGTTCACCCCATAGTCAATACCTCGCTCTTTAAGCCAAAGATTTTTTAGTACTTTCATAAGAGCTATTTATTCTAAATAACGGCCTTTGTGATTAAGGGGTCATTTTTAAAGAAATGGAACAAAATTTGAACTTTACCTTAAAGAGCGAGGTATTTAATAGGGGGCAGACCCCCTTATATACTTATTAAAATATATGAATATAGAAGTTCGTTACGTAAGTTAATTCGTAAGTTACGTATATTTATTACTAATAAAAACGTTCGTAAATAAAATTAAAAACAAGTTTCGAGAAAGCCATTTAACCAAATAGAAGTAAAATTAATATACAAATTTGTTTTAATTATTCATGTATGGTGAGCCAAAAATCAAAACCTGCATTAATTCAAAAACGTTCAAAAATTAAATAAAAAAACAATTTTTTTTAACTGAAAGTAAGGAACGACTTTAAAACTTAAAAAGAACAGAAATTATTCCGTATATGGAAGGGGCTGCACCCTCCTCGACGCCTTACTCTTTACGCAAAAGTTTGACTTTCTCACAACTATATTTTTTTTAAACAATAAAAAAACTTTAGCGTAAAGAGCGAGGCGTTGAGGAGGGGGCAGCCCCTTCCATATAGGGATAATTTCTGTTCGTTTTAAGTTTTCACGTCGTTCCTTACTTTCAGTTAAAAAAAACTTGTTTGTTTTAATTTAATTTATTAATTGAAATCAAGTTTTATTTGAAAGATTTAGCAATAATGTACCTAGCATTTTCCCTCAGATTTGGTAATTGAAAAAAAGAAGAAACAAAGCAGGAAATCTAAGCCCCTCGCAAATGGGATTCTTTATTTTAAGTCCTGAAACAGTAGTTTAAAGATTAAAGAGAATTTTCTAGAGAAGTAAGCCACCAGTGGTTTTCCACATATTAATGATGCACATTAAAAATTGTAAACATCGCTACCTATACTTTCGGAAGAAGTGGTTTTAAATTCTCTCATCGAAAATCTCCTATCCCATAGTGCTCAAATTAAAATTTCATCCCCATCTCTTTAAAGTTTTAAGTTAGATTTGTCGCACGAAAGCTTCAGATCAGTATATTTACTGTAATTGCAAATCCCACGAAAATACAACACATTAAAGAAAGATATTGAGAAAGGATTTGAAAGATATTTGACTGTAAGCGATATCGACAGAATACTTTCGGACATAGAGGTTTTTATGCTGCTCAGACACCACCAAAAGCCTTCCGTCGGGGGCTACATTTTATAGCAGAGTAGTTCTTCCTTTACTAGAGGCTGTCTGGCCCTTTAAGTTTTTCTATCACTAAGCCACGTGAAATATTGTCTCCTAGCAAAGGAACACACAATCTTAAATGCGCCAAGTTTCACTTTTTAAATAATACATTTTTAAGTTTTATACCTTTAAAACATGAAGGACATATGAGTCCTTCCAAAGGTCTCTTCTGATGAGGAATGGTGCAAACATTGCGCAAAAAAAAGTTCGAATTTTGTTCCAATTCTTTAAAAATGACCCCTTAATCACAACCCAATCATACACGTAATATTTTCTGTTCGTTTTAAGTTTTCATGTTACTCCTTATTTTCAGTTGGAAAACTTGTTTTTTTTTTCATATTTAATTTATGATCTTTTTTTTAAATAATGCTGGCAAGTCCGGCGCCCCCTTCATAGTAATGTCCCTTCCCCCATGAAAACTTCCTTCATGGAAAGATCCTCCCACATAAACCCCGACCCACCCACTCCCCTACTACCAGAAAAAAATCCCCCTGAAAAACGTCTGTATAATTCCTAATAACCAATACTATATGTTAACATTGGGTAAAAGTTCATAACTTTCAGCCCTCCCCCCGGGGACTTCGGGGAATTAAGTCATCCTAAAGGACATAGTTCTCATATTTTCATCCATGCTGAACAAAAATGGCTATCTCAATATTTTGATCAGGTGACTTTGGGAAAAAAAAATGAGCGTGGGAAGGGGCCTAGTTGCCCTCCGTTTTTTTGTCACTTAAAAAGGGCACTAGAACTTTTAATTTCCGTTCCAATGAGTCCTCCCACGATATTCTAGGACCACTGTGTCAATACGATCACCCCTGGAAAAAAAAAAAAAAAAAAAACAAATAAACACGCATCTGTGATCTTTCTTCTGGCAAAAAAATACAAAAATCCAAATTTTTGTAGATAGGAGCTTGAAACCTCTACAGTGGGGTTTTCTGATACGCTGAATATGATGGTGTGATTTTCATTAAGGTTCTATAACTTTTTGGGGGTCTTTCCCCCTTTTTTTTGAAAATCAGCCAAATTTTCTCAGGCAGGTAACTTTTGATGGGTAGCACTAAACTTGATGAAAGTTATATATTTTGATTTCAGCATTGAAATCTGATTCTTTTGATGTATCTATTGGTATCAAAACCCGTTTTCTAGAGTTTCGGTTACCATTGAGCCGGGTCGCTCCTTACTTACAGTTCGTTACCACGAACTGTTTGATTGGTACTTGTGCATTATATCTCACCCACTTCTATAGACTG
>JAPEVW010000994.1:0-25000 GCA_027921565.1 Artemia sinica | reverse complement strand
TTTTAATTCAAACTAGAGCAATGCCTGACAATTTTTGAATTAGTTTTGTTTTTTGTCTCCTGGAACCAAAATTTTCTTTTTTGGCTTAATTGCTAAAGTTATTATGTAAACTGCAAAAAATAATTATGATGTCTAACCAGTAATAGTAATTTCTTAATTTAAACTACAAAAATGCATGAAAATTTTATAATTAGTTTTACTTTTTGTCTCCTGGAACCAAAATTTTTTCATCTAAGTTCAAAGTTATTATTGTATCCTGGAACCAAATTTTTTTTTGGTTTGTAACCGTAAAGTACGTATCTCCATATTATTGTCTTATAATTGGAATTATTTTAGTTTTCAGTCAAGAATCGCTAAACTTATTATGTAAAATGCAAAAATATTTATGGTGTGTCTTACCAATAATACTAATTTTTTAATTCAAACAAGAGAAATACCTGAAAATTTAAAAATTAGTTTTTTTTATGCAAGGTTTTAGATACTCACAACACGGGGTATTGTGTACTTAATAATTTTAAACATTGAAAAAATATGGTTTCACGCGAGTGGAAAAAAAAAAGAAAGAAAGAATAACCAAAAAAATATCAAAATAGGGCAATTCAAATTTCTACTACTACACAAAAACTTTACTACACAAAAAATAAAGCTAGCAGCATCCTGAAATATAAGAAAAGCTTATTTAAAAGAGATAAAAAAATGACACCGAACGCAATAAAGCTCGAAAACGCGTAAGGATTGCTACTAAGATGTCTTGTGATCCAGAATTTAAGAAAATGAAATATGACAGAGCAAAACAGAGGTATGTTACGGATCAGGGGTATTGAGAAGGGAAAATTGAGACAGCCAAACAAAAGAGTAAGGAACGGTATCATAACGATATAGATTACCGAAACAAACATAAGAAAAAAGTTGCTACCAGAATAATGGGTAGATACTGGGGGAGTGACAAAAGCTATAATGAAAAAATTAAATTCTCTGCGAGGTTGTACCGAAGATTGCATAAGGACAAAGGGAAAAATTTACATTCAGAAATACAAGAAGATGGCAAAAATGCAGGCTGATCTTTGTAAATTGAGAAACATTTTACGCATGTTTTATCGGGATCACGAAAAGTATTCAAAATTACAGATTAAAATTCTCTTTGAAAGAGCGGATGCTGTTGAAAAGTCGGCTAGAAATGCTTTGGCAAAGCTTCATAGCAATATCCAAAAGAAATGTTGTCAGTTTAATGAAAAGCTTCTAAGGTATGGACTGGCAACTACGGAACAGTTTATAGATACAATGGAAAATGTTCGACAACACAGTGAATATACAGAGGCGTGCTTCTTAGAAAGTTCGTATATTAATTTTGGAAGGAGCAATTGCAGTTTATGTAGCAGCAATAAAAATATATATACAAGCATGCCTATCAGCAGCGAAGGAAAAGCAATGTTTTTCAATTATGGCGAAAACGAGCCTGTTAGGGTTATTAGTATATGTGTTTGTAAGACTAACGATTTAGAACAAATTCCTGGAACACCGACTCAAGAAAAAATTATTTCTAATCATTTACTGCAGCCATCACAATTCATTGCAATTGATTCTTCGTCTAAATGACAATCACAAGCTGCACACAGATCAGTTCCTTTCCTTGGATTTGTGCAAAGTCGTTTTGGTGGCATTTCTACAAATATAGGACAAATAGCACACTGTGATTTCAACCAAATACAGGCCTAAATACTAAGGTTGGCGCTAGGCTCAAAACCTGTAATCAACAAAAACCAAGGATCACACCTCAAAAATTTGAAAAACTTGCTGAAATCTATGAAAAATCAACACAAAAATAACTCCGTTGAGAATCCAAAGATATAATCACAAGAATTTAAACTCTGAATATATAAAACGTAGCACTACGCTTAGCCCATTAAAATGTTACTCAGGGTACCCCAAATTGATGAAAATGCAAATAATAAGGAGAAATGGCTTTATCTCACAAATTAGGGGCAAATATCCAGGATAGACTTGATAGACTTTGGCCTAAGGAGCACAGCAAAGGCAATGGCAGAGCACAGAATCAAATGGCAAAGTAATACTCTCCTATACTTATATTATACTAATGATTTAGGCATCTTAAATGAATATGTTAGCAAAATGAATGAACTTATAAAAGTTTTTAAAATTTCAAGGTGCAAGAATAGGTCTGAAAGTTAATGTCAAGAAGACCAGGAATAGGTGAAGGTGAAGAGGGGATTTTGAGCAATGAGAAGATAAATCAAGTGGACAGCTTTGCTTACCTAGGTAGTACTATTAGCAAAAGATGATGGATTCAGTGAATATGTTAAAATTAGAATAGCAGAGGCGCATGGTGTTTTTCCACAGTTGAAAAAGTTTGGAAGAATTAGAAGATAAGTATGCACACCAAGATTAGAATATTGGATGCTACTTTGATGACAGTGGTCCAGTATGGTTCTGAAGCATGGACGCTTCAAACAACAGAGGAGGATTTGCTAGATGTTTTCCAGAGAAATTGCCTATGGATTGTTTTGGGTACCCACAGAGAGGTGTGAAGAGAAAATTGAATTTGACTTGAGTGTTCAAGCAGCTGGCAATCATGATGACATCTACTTTTTTTTTTCTTGTGTACACTAGTGTAGGGAGTTATAGGGATCTAAGATGATGTTCTTAAGTTTTTCCTCACAGGTTACACGTTTGGTGGCTTAGCACTAAACATTCTTAAGTGCTTTAGCAGCCTTTTTAACTGGGGATGTACCAAAATCAAACCAAGCTCTAAACGAGGGCTTCCTGGAGGTGAAAGTTCTCTTTATGAGCCCGTGGGCCTGTTTTGCTTTTGCAGCTTGAGCTGGCGTATGGCTATGGAACTTAAACTGCTTATCAATAATGATGCCTAAATCTTTTTTTTTTTTCAGTTACCACCTCAATTTGGTTGTTCTGAATGGTATTAATTAAAAAAACTTTTTCCACAAAATAAGTTTTTCAAAGAAAAGTAAAGAACTCCATTAAACAAAAAATGAACAAAAATGAAATAAAATAATCTACCAAGCGTGAAACTACCACAAATCAGCATCGATAAATAAATGAAACCCAAAACGAACAGAAATTACAATAAATAACTGAGTCAAACTCAAAACGAGCAGAAATTAACATAAATTGGGCTCAAAACCCCAATGCCTTCCCAAGGCCTCCGTCAGCCCAGTCCGACTGAACTGGTCTGAGATCCAGCTGACAGAATGTGAGAGCCCAGCAAATGTCTATCGTGTGTGGAGTATGGATGTGTATCGTGGCCCTTATTGTGATGGCTTTTTTTTGGTTGGCACTCTGAATTTGTCTAAGCTGCTGTAGTCAGAAAACATCGATGTGGCCATGTGTATTCACCGCGTCAAAAGTGTGACAGAAATGTTTCGAGCTATACGAAATAAGGCAGAGGAGAAGTTCGTTGGTTGTTTTCTGAAATAACCTCCATATGCCAAAAATTAGAAATCACCGATGCCAACCCACGAAAGAGAAATGACGTCAACATCACTTGATATCCCAGCAGAAAAGCACAGAAAATTCGATTATCGAGTTTCCATTTCTCCACCCCCCTCCTCCCATTAGTGGACCAACTCATACAATCACAATTGAATTCACTTGAATTTCAATTCACAAAGCCATTCTGAAAGGTCTCAGCATAATCCTGCCATCTTTTTCTGTAAAATAACCTTCTGGCGATATAAAAGAAGTGATCAAGTTAAATGCCTCAGGTCTAACAAGCTAGGAGTCCACTGTGAAGGCTGAGCTTCAACCAAGGCGGGCTAAGTTGCTGAAAGTAGATCTCAGTCTTTTTCTAAAGACGGCAGTTCAGAGTCTGGCTAGGTTTGAACGTGGAATTTTCCACGAAAATGTCACTCTACATTTTCTATGGCATTCATACTTCTGCAGCATGTGTTGAGAGGTCATTTTCTTCTATTAAAAGGCTAAAAACCTATCTCCCCAGCTAAATTGTTGAGGTTCAACTAAATGGCCGGGTACTTTTAAATGTCTCTCGAGATGTTTCTATTTCAGTGGAAGAGATTATTGAAAAGATTGCTCTTAGCTCCGCTTCGGTTGCAGTTTTCAACATTAATTGAGTTTCCATTTCTTGATATGCGGGCTTTAAGTTTTGTAGACATTACATGATATCATGTGCATTTTCTCTGCTGTTTGAAAGATCTACCCCGCTCTCCCTCCCGAAACAAATTCCCCCGCGTGCGTGCCTCCCCTGAGTTTTGAAAGCCTTGCGCATTAGTAGGAGGAGTTTCAAAAAGCTATTTATTTTTTTTGACAAATAAGCTGATTCTTAGCTCTTAGTGAAAAACAATCCTGTCTGATAGCTGTGAAGTAAGCTTCAAATTCTTAATTACTTCGTATTAAATGTTACGCATTGCGGCAGAAAAATTACGATACTATTTTGTATACCAGGGACCAAAATTTGCTCGGTGATAATTTTTTTTTTAACAATACTGTTCGTAATAAGATAATTTTTCGTTTTCCGGTGTGAATAAAAACGAACTACATAGGTCAAGACTTTGGGAAAATTTGATTTGCGCCTTAATCAATTTTGGGGAAACTTTTTTTCATATGAGTGACGACACAAATACCCACACGTTCTATATTTTTTAATGAGAATACTAAAAGATATTTTTTTAAGTATAGGGAGGAGGGGGAGTTTTTTCTTCTGCCCGCTTCTTTTGGAGCTTCGCTAGAACTCGCATGACAACATAAGATCAGAAGTATAGTTCAGACTGTCATTTTTACAACAGATATTGTGATAATCCATATTATTTCCTGCACGAATTTTGATTATTTTATGTGTATATCTTGATGGAAATCGATCGCCACTTCATAACCTCTTACCAGGACCGATTTTTTCCTCTAAAAGTCCTTTCTTTGCCTTTTCTGTAAGTAAACATGCAAGGAAGGATTGATATTATAGTGGCACAACCTATCTATCAGCAGTTATGAAAAGACGAATTCAAGTCCCGCAATGTCTGCCAAAATAATGATTGTCTTTGCTTGAGTAGTATGAAAGGCACAGCTTCATCTGCTTTCTCCCAATTTGAAGAGACGGCACATGGTTTTCGAGCGTAGCTTGAAAAAGATGAAATATTTCTAAAAGGAAAAAAAAAAGATTTTCAGCAGCTGAGTGAATATAGAGAAGAAGGAGGGGCTTTTTAAGTATCTCAAATAAAGATTTGGAGCAGCAATATCAATTGGGGGTGGCGGAGAATGCATCCCCCATAGATTTCGACAAATACCTTTCTGATTGGGGTATATTTATTAGAAAATTAGAAAAAAAGCGATGAATTGCCCCCCCCCCTGCCGCTCAGATTTTGAAAAAAATATTTGAATAGGTTCCACTGTGTTGTAGCAGCGAAGAGATTAACAAAATGTCTGGTCACCAGGTGATGGGAAAGTTATGTGCCTGTGGAATTAGAGCCCCCGCTAAATTTTTGTGAATTTACGCCACTGTGTTATAGCAGAGAAGTGATAAGTAAAACGTTTGGTCATCAAGGGAGGGGAATATGATATACCGGTTGAAATAGGGAGCTGAGAATTTTATTATGTGCACTTAGCCTGAGAGCTTTATTAATTATGCTGGTTTCTCTGAAGACCTTTTTTGCAGGAATTTGAAAAAGAACATAGCAATACACTGGACGTCACAAAAACATAAAGTGGCACATCCCACTTTGTTTTGTAATGGGTTAACACAAAATTATCAAGGGAATGAACAATGACTAACTCTTTTAGAATCCTCTGCTAGTCTACAATTCTCCAAAATGAGCTTGGCTTTGTTGCCAAGTGCTTAACTCTATCAAAGAAAGACTGGAAGAAAGACCAAGAAAATTTCCCGAAAAAAGTTTTTCAAAGAAAAGTAAAAATCTATATTAAACTTAAGACGAGCAGAAATATAGTCCAATAACAATTCAAAATTAAAATGGTTAAACTTCAATTGACCGTTTTAATTACAATGCACCAATCATCTTGTTAAGAAAATGTTTAAGTATATTTCGTGTTTAGTTATTCATATTCATTGTTATATTTTCAAAGAAATATAAGTATTAACGTCGCCAAAAATGAGTTCTGCTTCGTCATGATAAAAATTTTAATTATGCTCTAAATATTTGCCATAGGCAGCTTCTAATAATAATATTTTGCTACTGTTAATGTATTGGTTTTGTTTTTTGTAGGCAGGCTTTTGATACGTCGAAACGACTAAAGCCAAGTTTTGTGTCTGCTAGTGTCCAAACTGACGGCCCTTTACCAAAACCGAGAAGAAAAACAACCGGTAATTTACTACTTCTTCTACTTCTAATTCGCTCCTTTTTCTTGAAGTTTCAACTTAATATAGAAAACTAAATAATCATATAGAGAAAGGATTTCCCGTAGTCTACGTAACAGTGCTATGGATTTAGGAGCAAGGGCTCCACCAGGAGAAGGCTGTTACAGCAAAATGTTTTAAAATCTAGAGAGCTACGGTATTTAGGGTATACGTTTAATGGCACTTAGTTTTCAAAACTTACAACTACTGGGAAATTCATATGCAGGCTTGCCCACCTCCTCGCGATGAATAATTTCTTTAAGCACCTTTATTCAGGAGTGGAATACTAAGGTGTTTTCTTTTTATAGGTGTGTGAGTAGGAATAAGTAGTGGATAGGTACATTAGTTACTCTTCATTTCTAATATTTTATCCTGACTTTTCTGAAAGATTTAATTCAGAAGTTGTTATTTAACATTTTTGCAAACTGAGATTTATGGCCCCTCGTCTTTAAACTCTGCTAGCTCTTTCGACTGCCCTACTGTATTTTCCCTAACTTCGTTTGGTTCTAAACACATTTTGCCCAATATCCCTAGAGACATAGTTGCTGGACCGTTCTACTATGCTGAAATAAATGGCTGTCTCAAAATTTTGACTGGATTTTTTGGAAAATGAATGGGCTTAGTAGAAGGGCTGTTTGCCCTCCAATCTCTTTTTACTCTTAAAAGGGGCTCTAGAACTTTTAATTTTGAATCGAATTAGCCTTTTTAAAACTTTCAATGATATGTCTATTATACCTATTTATAGAGTGGTGCTGCCTATGATGTTGCTTATATGCCCTTTGAAAAACCTCCATGCATACAGTTTTTTCATTTAATTCAAACTCCCCCTAAACTCTCCTTAAAAGTTTCTCCTTAATATCCTTAGTGTCATGAGTTACAGTAACTGTAGTGGATAGTATTAATAGTATGCACATAGTGACTTCTGGCTAGTTCAAAAATCGCCAAAACTTACCCTTAAAGGTCTAAATAATTACTAAAAGCCGTTTTTGAGATATTGCTTTGTTACATTTTTGAAAATTCACATGCTTATAGTTTGTTTTTATTTAGATAAACATCCGCCTAAATATTCTTTAAAAGCTTCGCCTTATTACTCTTATTTTACGCAGTAGCAATAGTTGTAGTAGCAATAGTAGCAGTACCTTTGGTTTCTTCAACATCCCCTTCAACAAACGTTGAAATTTTCAGCTTAATATCATCAACTGTTCCTGAAGCATTTCTGATACGTCCTCTTGACAACCTGTGTGGCCATAGTGTGTTTCGATTTAGTCCATTTCAATATATTCCAAATTTTTCGCTTTTAATACCCTTAGTTTTAATTGTAGCAGTAGTAGTAGCAGTAGAATTAATAGTAGTAGCCTTTGCTTAAGTGGCAGCAGTAGTGAAAGAAGTAGTAATAATAATAGCAGTAGCAGTAGTATGAGTAGAAGTAGTAGCATTAGGATGCAAATATTTCCTTTTGGTTAGTTCAACATCCCTCACAACAAGCCATGTAGTTTCAACTTCAGACACTGAACTGTTCCTAAGATATTGCTTTTACGCCCTTTAGACAACCTGCGTACAGATTTCGTGTTGTGATTCAGTTCACCCCCCCCCCCCTCGAAATTTCTTGAATATTTCATCTTCATATCAATCGGCATAGTTGTAATAGTAGTCACAGTAATAGAATTGGTATTGCTACTAGTAGTATTAATAGTAATAGCAGTAGTATTAACGTATTGCCTTTTCGTTATTTGAACTTCCCTCTCATCAACTCCTGGAAGTTTCAATTTAATACAATTAGCCATTGCTATGCATTGCTGATATGTCCTTTTGATAACCTGTATGTTCATATGCTTCTTGAAATTTTCATCTCAATGCTCTTAGTCTTACAAGTAGTTGCAATAGAAGCAGTAACTGAAGGAAAAGTGGTAGTAAATGTAGCAAGGTTGTAGTATTAGTAATAGCTTGCACATATTCCCTTTTGTATGATGATCTTCCCCTTTAAGCATTCTCTGGAAGTTCCAACTTTATACCCAAATCAATTCCTGAGATACGCTCTTTTGACAATGTACATGCACATAGCGTCTTTTGATTTGGTTCAAATTTCCCCTAAATATTGTAAATTTAGTAGTGTGGCAGTAGTAGTGGTAGCAGTAGTACTAGTGTTAGCATGCAAATATTGCCTTTTCGGTCATCTCCCTTATCATTTCCTGAAAGTTCTAAATTTATATACTGAGTAATTCGTGAGTTACGCCCCCTTTTGACATTTCGTATGCACATTACGAGTTTTATCTAGTTCAACACTCCACTCAAAATTATCTGAAAGGCTCACCTGAATGACCTTCGTATTTTTGGAACATAAAGTTCAAAACACGCACCTTTCTAAATAACATATACTATATGTAAACAATGAACGAATTGCCCTGAAGATTTTGGGGAGGTTGACATCCCTAAAGACATAATTACTGGGTCTTTGAACTACGAAAACAGCTCTCTTAGAATTTTGATCGGATGTGTTTTGGGGAAGGATAGGTTTGGGGGGAGATGGGGGAATGGTTGCCTTGCATTCACTTTTGACTCTTAAAAGGGGCACTAGAACGTCCGACTTCGAATCAAATAAGTTATACAATCCGAATTTTATATGACCACCCGCTCCATAAAAACCTTATATCCAGGTCATAGCTTACAACCCTTTCCATGGACTCTGGGGGGCTGTGTCCACCCTGAAGACATTGTTATATGCTCTTTGAACTATTGTGAACAAAATGGCTATCTCACAATTTTGATCGGGTGCGTTTTGGGAAAAAAGAAGAGAGGGAGGGACCCTCTCCTCACTTCATCACTTTTGACTCTAAGAATAGAATTAGAACTATACATTTCAAATCAAATGAGTCTCCTCAAATGTTCAAACGACCACTCCTTCTATAAAAAACTTTATATGTCCCCAAGGCATAACTAACAACTCTTGTTCCAGACTCTGGGGGAGGGGGGTGTCAACCCCAAAAGCCTTGTTATGTGATATTTGGACTGTTTTTGGAACAAATGGCTAACTCAAAATTTCTATCAGGTGCATTAGGGAAAATGCGACGTGTGTGTGGGTAGCTACCCTCCCATCACTTTGACTATTAAAAAGGGCACTAGAACTTCTGATTACCAATCCAATGAGCCCCCACCTAAGTTTATCTGACCTCCATTTCTGTAAAGACCTCATGTGCCCCCAGGGTATAACTTACGAACCTTGCCGGGCTGGGATAGTTTGGAGAAACGACCCCTTGCCCTGAGGGCCGTGGGGGGGGGGCTGTCATCCTCAAAGACACAATTCCCGGACCTTTCAACGACGCTGAACAAAATTGCTACATCAAAATTTTGATTGGATATGTTTGGAGAAATAATGGGCGTGGGGGGAGTTGGTTGCCCTCCAATCACTTTCCAATGTAATGAGCCCTTTTCGAAGTTTCTATGACAACTCCTTCTATACGAAGTACCCTGGTCTAAATAAAGCCCACCAAGAAATAATAATAATACATTGTACCCACATCACTCTTTACTTAGGCAGCGCTATTGCGCTGCCTATGATAAACAACTGAAAATTACAGAACACTATGGTCATCTTGGGCTGCACTTGGCTTGCAATAATAAAAGTTTCAAGTGTTCAAAACAACTATTTTTGCCATTATCAATGCAATTTTTCCACAGAATAAGCTTTTTCATGAACGCTCGAATTTTATCTTGAACTGCAAAATATATCTTTTACGTTTGAACCTTGCGAATAAAGAGTGAGTTTCGTTTAATCTGGAAAAAATATCCACCAAATAAGTAAACTTGAGAATGAATTCGTCGCCCAATAGATGTTTGATGTATCCGGTTTTTCCTTCCAAGTAAATTGTAACTTCATTGCGCAATGCTGCAAATTGTATCAGTACTTTTCCCCTGGATAACCAACGAACTACTGTATTCAGGAGAAGAGATGTATCATGGCTACATATTTCTTCACACAGTTTTTGAAATAGGCTGGCTTGTAAGGGTTTTGTCTTAGTATAATTTAAAATTTTCACAGCTGTATCAAGTACTGTCTTGTAATCATCGAGTAATGCTTTGGAAACCGGTGCTTCTCTATGAAGGCTACGGTGTGTCCACTAAGCACACGGGCTCAAGTTAATCGTGTTTTTTTTTTTAAAAGAAAACGAAATAAAATAACATAAAAGACACTGCTCTGTCACACATTGGACGTTGAGATCCATAAATATAAATATTCATCACTGTCATGTAGAACGGCTCTCACTTCACTCCCAAGACAACTACATGTTTCCTCCACAATTACTTATTGTTACCTTAAGTAGTGGGTTCCCCCCTTCCCCCCGAAGCATGATCACCTCACGTAATTTACTGTAAAATAATATAAACTAATTTTAAATAATAAACTTGTTTTAATCCAAATTAATTGACCTTTCACTAGATCTTTCGTTAAATTATTTTGAAAGACTCCAGTGAGCTCTTACATATCAGCTCTTGCGGAATCATGTTACACTCTATAGCGCAAGTCATATCTGAGGAAAAATCCGAACGTGCCGTAGGTGTTCGTCTCGTCCGGATATCAAAAGCAGATCGGGTGTTTTGATTATATTCTTCACATATCAACCAAAAGAGATAGCGGAAAGGAGATGGAAGTGACCCGGAAAAAAAACATAAATTGAGCATGACAGGCAGAAGAGTGAACCATGAGAGACACAGTCATCTATATTTCCAATAAGTTTTGGTGCACGCCTTTGGATTGAATCAAGTCTCTTCAAGTGTGATTTGAATGTTGACTGCCAAATTGTTGCGCAATACTGAAGATAAGGCTTCAGAAGTCCGTTGTAAAGTAGAGGAAGGTTTTTTTCTGGGAATGTGTGCCTGAATTTTCTGATAATTTCAAGATTACGGGAGAGCTTTAGTTCCACAGCCTTAATGTGGAGTTAAAAGGAGAGGTTTTCGTCCAAAAGTACACCTAGATACCTGGCAAAACCCGTTTCTGGTCGCAGAATCGTTCCGAATTGAAAAGTCGCAATTCCAGTTATTTCTGGATGAAGAATTCTGATCCTCGAAAAGAAGAGAACACACGATTTGTCAACATTAATTACAAGTTGATTTGCGACCATCCATGTGTAAGTTTCCTCCAAGATGACTTGTAGTTTACTCTGGAGTGCTGACATGCTAGTATTACAGGAGGACATTGTAGTACCATCTGTGAATGCCACAAGTCATAATGATGGCCATTTTGTTTTGATCTAAACTCATTTTTTATGAGTTATGGGTTCTTATATTTCTTAAAACTGGACGTGATCGTCTCTTACTAGGTTGCTAGCTACCGCTGC
The DNA here is from genome assembly GCA_027921565.1 of Artemia sinica. Taxonomy (NCBI): domain Eukaryota; kingdom Metazoa; phylum Arthropoda; class Branchiopoda; order Anostraca; family Artemiidae; genus Artemia; species Artemia sinica. Next base: position 13,330 of record JAPEVW010000994.1, on the reverse strand, counting down.
AACCCGGATTTCTAGGTTTCAGCCATCTCTACAGCCATGATACTGATGGAAATTACATAATCCCTATTTATGTTACAGTTAACACGGGAAACGTGTCGTTCTTTATTGTAATTACTATGGACTAAAGTTCCTTCTTTAATGTAAAACTTTAATGTAACAGCAACCCGGATCAATTAACATGGGTTAAGGGTCGTTCTTTACTATAATTACCACGAACTGTTTTATTACTATAGGCAACAGATCGTTCTTTAATATAACAACCCGGATATAACAAGTCCCTCATTACGTTATATATGGTTATTCTTGTTGAAAGATGATAACACATCTTGCTGTTTTGTTTTGCTCTCTCAATTATTACTTCTCGATACGCCTGGTCGGTTGAATACTTTTGCTTTTTTTCTTTTCAAGATACTATCTCTGTTGTTTGTGTAGTACTGTTTTTTTAACTTGCGTGCAGCTTGCTTGATTTGAAACCATTATGTAATTATGAATGAGAACATTTACAGTTCTGACGCTTCTTATATAGTAACAAATTTGTCATTTCAGTGATCGTCTTTTAATGTACTTACTGTAACGTCAATATAATGAATAGTAAATTGTTCATTTTTGGCTTTGAAGACTCTTCGAGTAATGCGATATAATTCTTCAATCGTGTCGCATTCTATGACACATGCTTTTCCATTATCATTTTGCAATGGTGCTCCTATGGGTCCGCATGAGTGAGAATCTGTAAAATAGTATTTTTCATCATAATGCATAAGAACCAGTGATTTAGAGTATGCAACTATTATTCCAGCATTATGTTCTCTAAATAATTTTTTTAAAAGCAGCCAATAATGTAATTCCTAATTCTCCATTATTTATAGAATATAAATGTTGATGCTTTAATTGAGTACAACCGTTTGAGACAAATTTATAGAACAGATCTTCCATTGTTTGAGTTCCCAGAAAGGCAACTCAGAGGTACACCAGATGAAGTATGTATAACAAATGAAGTAAACTCTAAAGGACAGCAGACTCAAGGAAAAAAAATTTCCATTGTTGGAGGTCCCAGAAAAAGAATGAGAAGCCCTTCAGTTGAAGAACCCTTATTAATAGAAATTTATCCCAAAAATAAGAAAAGGATAACTAGTGTCGGGCCGGTGGTGTCAACAAAAGAGAATAAACTAAATATTAATGCGAAACTTGATCACAATGATATATTTCGTGTCATTCAACCGGCCCAAGATCGTCAAGAACAACACAAAAATGCTAATAATGCAAATGCACCAGCAAGTGCATATGTTATTCTTGATAGTAATAGAAAGATATCAAGAATTATACATGCTGACTGGAATCAAGCAGAAACTAATATATTTCTATCTGGATACGCAGGCAGCCAATGCTTTGCCATGGTACTCGCCAATATTGTCCGAGCTGCTATTATACCTCCAAGGCAATGGAATAAAAATATTCCATTAGAACCGCCTTGTCCGAAACCCCTGTATAGGAAACTTTCTGTCCCTTGGCTTGAACAGCAAGGTAAATATATTGGCTTGAAAATCAAAAAAAGCGGCAGCTACTACAACATTCTGCCTAAACGGGATATTCTTTTTTTTCTTTTTTTGTATCCAGAGGTAGCTTGGCACTGGAACATCGTAGATAGTTTTTAAATAGCTCATTTTAAAGGAAATCTCTAGATCTAGTGCCTTTTGCACTTAATTTTTTAATTAATTATTTTTTCCGAAAAACTTAATTTTTTATATACAATATTGATCAATGACGTCATATTCGCTGAATGTAGTTAGTATTACATAAAGGCTCGATCATCAAGTTTAAGCTGAAACTAAATAAAGGACAATTATTCCTCCATATATTCACAGTGATGTATAAAAATTTCCCATTACATTTGTAAACTGTTCCACAGTTGCCGATCCATCCCTTGGAAGCTTTTCACTAAACATGCAACATTTCTTTTGGATATTACTATGAAGATTTGCGAAAGCATCTCTAGTTGACTTTTCAACAAAATCTATTCTTTCAGAGATAATTTTAATCTTTAATTTTGAATATTTTTTCGTAATCCCGTTAAAATATTTGTAAAAGTTTTCTCAATTTACAAAGATCAGCCTGTGCGTTCTTTGCATTATAATAAAGAAAGAACATTTTATAACAAAGAACGAACACTTGCTCATAGCAACTGAAATATCAATTATACGTAGTAGCTCTAGCCTTAGTGGCAGTATTATCATCGGTAAACTTTTCTAGAGTATTTTACATTAAAAGACGATCACTGAAATAACAAACCATTCCATACATTGGACTTAGCTACTTGATTGTTTGAGTTTCGTCTCTTACTATTTAAAAGAAGAAAATGCCGTAGGCTTTTTCCTGTTTGTATTTATAGTTAAAAAACGAACTCAGGTCCAAAGAAACTGAAACCAATGGTTCATTCATACTATCTTCATTATTTTAGCTAGAATGTAAATAAGCATCCGGGTTGCAGCGGTAGCTAGCAACCTAGTAAGAGACGATCACGTCCAATGTTAAGAAATATAAAAACCCATAGTTCCTAACAAAGGAGTCAGATCAAAACAAAAAGTACACCATTAGAACCGCCTTGTCTGAAACCCCTGTATAGGAAACTTTTTTTCCCTTGGCTTGAACAGCAAGGGAAATATATTGGCTTGAAAATCAAGAAAATTGACTTTAACCACGTTATTCTCCCCAAACGGGATATTTTTTTTCTTTTTTCTTTTTTCTTTTTTTTTTCTTTTCCACAGATAGCTTGCACTGGAACATCGTAGAGGGTTGTTCAATAGCTCATTTTAAAGTAAATTAATTGGGTTTAAAAACCTTTTGTAACTAAAATAAATTATTTCTAAAAGAGAATAAATTTTTCCACCAAAAACTGCATTTTCGATGTCTTTTCACACTCCAGTCTTTCAAACATAATCGTATACCAGCGGTAAGATTTGAAACCACGCCTCCGAAGAGACTGGTGGCTAACACCAGTGCCTTGGACCACTCGGCCAGGCTGCCTCTCATAAATAAATATATATGTGAATTTGGGTTGCAGCAGTAGCTAGCAACCTAGTAAGAGATGATCAGTCCAATGCTAAGAAATATAACAAAACTCCTAAAAATAGAGTAAGATCAAATTATAGTAAAGAATTTCCGGGTTGCAGCGGTAGCTAGCAACCTAGTAAGAGACGATCACCTCCAATGTCAAGAAATATAAAACCCCCCAACTCCTAAAAAAAGAGTCAGATCAAAACAAAAAGTACACCATTAGAACCGCCTTGTCCGAATCCTCTATAAAGGAAACTTACCTCCCTTTGGCTTGAATAACAAAGAAAATATATTGGCTTGAAAATCAAGAAAATTGACTTTTACCACGTTATTCTCCACAAACGGGATATTTTTTTCTTTCCGCTTTTTCTTTCTGCTCAGCTAGCTGGGCACTGGAAAAATCATAGAGAGCTGTATAATAGCTCATTTTAAAGGAAATTGCAACATCTAGTCACTTTTGTATTTAAAAATAAAATACTTTTTAAAGTAGAATCAATTTTGTCAAAAAAATTGCATTTTTGATGTATTTTCATACTGCAGTCTTTTCAAAGATATTTGAATTTTGAAGCAATAAAACAGTCCATGTAATGAACTCTATAGTAATAATAGCTACTTGTCTCAATAGTAACCGAAACTCCTGGAACCAAAATTTTCTTTTTGGCTTAATCGCTAAAATTATTATGTAAACTGCAAAAATATTTATGATGCCTAATCAGTAATAGTAATTTTTTAATTTAAACAACAAAAATACATGAAAATTCTAAAATTAGTTTTGCTTTTTGTCTCCTGGAAGAAATTTTTTTTTCATCTCAGTTCAAATTTATTATTGTATCCTGTAACCCGTAAAGTACATATCTCCATATTATGTCTCATAATTGCAATTATTTTAGTTTTCAGTCCAGAATCACTAAACTTATTATTTAAACTGCAAAAATATTTATGGTTGTCTAACCAATAATACTAATTTTGTAATTCAAACAAGATAAATACCTGAAAATTTTAAAATTAGTTTTGTTTTATGCTAGGTTTTAGATACTCGACACGGGATTTTGTGTGCTTAATAATTTTAAATCTTGAAAAAAATATGGTCTCACGCGAGTGGAAAAAAAGAAAGAATAACCAAAAACAATATCAAAATAGAACAATCCAAATTTCTACTAATAGAAAACTTTACTACACAAAAAATAAAGCTAACATCCTGAAATATAAGAAAAGTTTATTTAAAAGAGATAAAAATGCCACCACCAAACGCAATAAAGCTCGAGCACGCGTAAGGATTGCTACTAAGATGTCTTGTGATCCAGGATTTAAGAAAATGAAATATGACAGAGCAAAACAGAGGTATCTTACGGATCAGGGGTATCGAGAAGGGAAAATTGAGACAGCGAAACAAAAGAGCAAGGAACGGTATGATAACGATATAGATTACCGAAACAAACATAAGAAAAAAGTTGCTACCAGAATAATGGGTAGATACTGGGGTGACAAAAGCTATAATGAAAAAATTAAATTCTCTGCGAGGTTGTACCGATCCGGGTTGCAGCGGTAGCTAGCAACCTAGTAAGAGACGATCACCTCCAATGTTAAGAAATATAAAAACCCGTAGCTCCTAAAAAAAGAGTCAGATCAAAACAAAAAGTACACCATTAGAACCGCCTTGTCCAAATCCTCCATAAAGGAAACTTACCGCCCTTTGGCTTGAATAACAAAGAAAATATATTGGCTTGAAAATCAAGAAAATAGACTTTTACCACGTTATTCTCCCCAAACGGGATATTTTTTTCTTTTTTTTTTTTTTCTTTTTTTTTTTTTCTTTTGTATCCAGAGATAGCTTGGCACTGGAACATCGTAGAGGGTTGTTCAATAGCTCATTTTAAAGGAAATTAATTGGGTTAAAAACCTTTTGTAACTAAAATAAATTATTTCTAAAAGAGAATAAATTTTTCCAATAAAAACTGTATTTTTGATGCAGTGACGTCATAATTACTATATAAGAAACGTCAAAACTGTAAATGGTCTCATTCATGAATACATAATGGTTAGATCAAAGCAAGCTACACGCAAGTTAAAAAATCAGTACTAAAAAATCAAGAAAATCCGGGTTGCAGCGGTTTATAATAAAGAACGACTTCTTGCCTATACTAAATTTTATACGCCACTTAATTATAGTATAGGTTAGTAATTCAAAATTACAGTAAAGAACAATCTCTCTCCCATAGTAACTGATATGTTACATTAAAAGACGATCATTGGAATAAAAAGTTATTGCATGCATTGGACTTAGTTAGCTACTTGATCGTTTGAGGTTCGTCTCTTACTATTTCAAAGAAGAAAAAGCCGTAGGCTTTTTCCTGTTTGTAATATTCTCCTGTTTGTTATCCTTATAATAAAGATCGAACTCTTCCCTATACTAACTTGCATACGCAACTTCACTATAGTTATTTTACAGTAAAGAACAAACCTTAGCCCATAGTAACAGAAACAAGATTTTATTATAATAAAGAACGACCTCTTGCCTATACTAAATTTTATACGCCACTTAATTATAGTATAGGTTAGTAATTCAACAGATAGAATGGCACTGTACACCATCAAAAGTACACCATTAGAACCGCCTTGTCCGAAACCCCTGTATAGTAAACTTTCTGTCCCTTAGCTTGAACAGCAAGGGAAATATATTGGCTTGAAAATCAAGAAAAGTGGCAGCTACTACAACATTCTACCTAAACGGGATATTTTTTTCTTTTTTTTTCTTTTGTATCCAGAGATAGCTTGGCATATCCTTTTAGAACAAGTTCCTTTCATAATGTCCCTTCCTAAACCCATTTTCCAACTTGAAGTACTTATCTTTTTCACCCACTTTCTCAATGAAAAAGAAATTAGTTTTTAAATCAATTCTAATTTTCCAAATAATATAAAAATTTTCCACTTTAGTTCAGATCTGTCTCGAAGAGATGAAAAATTTAAAATACTGTTCCAAATTTTTCACAGAAGATAAAAAAAGTTCAAGTTTTTCTTCTGAATTTTACCAAAGAACGTGCTCCAATTCTAATTTCTCCAGAGAAAACAAAATCTTCCACTTCAGTTCTATATTTCACAAAGATATAAAGAAATTTAAAGTTCAAGTCTAAATTTTTCGGTGGAAGATAGAAAAAGTAATACCATACTTGTGAATATTTTCACGGAAAATAAAAAGTTCTAGTTCAATTTACAATTTCCTCAACGAAGTGAAGAAAGGTTCAAGTTCTCTTCTGAATTTGAACACGCTTCAATTCTAATTTTTTCAGAGAAAACAAAAATCTTCCACTTCAGTTCTTTATTTCACAAAGACATAAAGAAATTTAAAGTTCAATTCTAAATTTTTCGGTGGAAGATAGAAAAAGTAATACCATATTTGTGAATATTTTCCTGGAAGATAAAAAGTTCTAGTTCAATTTACAGTTTCCTCAATGAAGTCAAGGAAAGTTCAAGTTCTCTTCTGAATTTTACTAAAGAACAAAATTCAATTCTAATTTCACCAGAGAAAATAAAAATCTTCCACTTCAGTTCTTTATTTCACAAAGACATAAAGAAATTTAAAGTTCAATTCTAAATTTTTCGGTGGAAGATAGAAAAAGCAATACCATACTTGTGAATATTTCCCGGAAGATAAAAAGTTCTAGTTCAATTTACAGTTTCCTCAATGAAGTCAAGGAAAGTTCAAGTTCTCTTCTGAATTTTACCAAAGAACACGCTTCAATTCTAATTTTTTCAGAGAAAACTTATAATAAAGAACGACTGCTTGCCTATACTAAATTTTATACTCCACTTAATTATAGTATAGGTCAGTAATTCTATACTATAAGTACTCTATACTATATAGTATTCTATACTAATGATCATCTTTTAATTTGGCGTTTCCTACTAGGTTACTAGCTACCACTTAAACCCCGGATTATGTAATAGGTTGCTAGCTACCGCTGCAACCTAGATATTCTTATTTCTGCTACTATGGGCTAAGGTTGGTTCTTTCATGTAAAACTAGCAAAACATTTTTAAGCCTGATGAAGATTTAACTAATGTGTCAAAAGTAAGGTTGCAAGTCGACGATTTGGTTTTGGCCTTATTATAATTGGTATGGCGAAATAATAATATGCATATGGCTCTTAAATCATACTTATTTATGGTTCCATATGGTCTAGTGGCTAGGATAGTTAACTTTCACTTAACAGGCTCGGGTTCGATTCCCGATGTGGGAAAATTTTTAACTCTATAATCTTCGAACATTTGAACCTTTTATAATTATAATGATGTATAATATAAATACTGCAATCTTAATTATAGTGAAGTTGCGTATGCAAGTTAGTATAGGGAAGAGTTCGATCTTTATTATAATGGTCTTTCTTCAGACAAAAAAAAATTCCACGTTTTTTGCAGATAGGAGCTTGAAACCTCTACAGTATGGTTTTCTGTTCGGCCTAATCTCATGGTTTGATTTTCATTAAGATTATATCACTTTAAGGGGGTGTTTCCCCCTTTTTTAATGTAAGGCAAGTTTTCCCAGGCTCATAGTTTTTGATGGTTAATGTTAAACTTGATGAAACTAATATATTTCAAATTAGCATAAAGATCTGATTCTTTTGATGTATCTCTTGGTATCAAAATTCCGTTTTTTAGAGTTTCGGTTACTATTGAGCCGGGTCGCTCCTTACTTAAATTTCAAGATACTATCTCTGTTGTTTGTGTAGTACTGTTTTTTCAATTTGCGTGCAGCTTGCTTGATTGAAACCATTATGTAATTATGAATGGAACATTTACAGTTCTGACGCTTCTTATATAGTAAAAAAAAGAAACTTGTTTATTTACATTCTAGCTAAAATAATGAAGATAATATGAATGAACCACAGGGTTCAGTTTCTTTGGACTTGAGTTCGTTTTTTAACTATAAATACAAACAGGAAAAAGCCTACGGATTTTTCTTCTTTTAAATAGTAAGAGACGAAACTCAAACAATCAAGCAGCTAACTAAGTCGATGTATGGAATGGTTTGTTATTTCAGTGATCGTCTTTTAATGTAAATTTACTAACCTATACTATAGTTAAGTGGCCTATATAATTTAGCATAGGCAAGAGGTCGTTCTTTATTATACCTTTTTTAGGAACTATGGGTTTTTATATTTCTTATTAACATTAGACGTGATCGTCTCTTACTAGGTTGCTAGCTACCGCTGCAACCCGGAAAGAAAAAAATCCCGTTTAGGCAGGATATTGTAGTAGCTGCCACTTTTCTTGATTTTCAAGCCAATATATTTCCCTTGCTGTTCAAGCCAAGGGACAGAAAGTTTCCTATACAGGGGTTTCGGACAAGGCGGTTCTAATGGTGTACTTTTGTTTTTGCTCTGACTCCTTTGTTAGGAACTATGGGTTTTTATATTTCTTAACATTGGACGTGATCGTCTCTTAGTTAGGCTGCTAGCTACCGTTGCAACCCGGATGAGAGGCAGCCTGGCCGAGTGGTCCAAGGCACTGGTGTTAGCCACCAGTTTCTTCGGAGGCGTGGGTTCAAATCATACCGCTGGTATACGATTACGTTTGAAAGACTTCAGTGTGAAAAGACATCAAAAATGCAGTTTTTGGTAGAAAAATTTGTTCCCTTTTAGAAATAATTCATTTTAGTTACTCTATGTTTTTAACCCAATTAATTTCCTTTAAAATGAGCCATTGAACAACGCTCTACGGTGTTCCAGTGCCAAGCTATCTGTGGAAAAGAAAGAAAAAAGAAAAAAAATATCCCGTATAGGAAGAATGTGTTTGTGTAGTACTGTTTTTTCAATTTGCGTGCAGCTTGCTTGATTGAAACCATTATGTAATTATGAATGTGAACATTTACAGTTCTGACGCTTCTTATATAGTAAAAAAAAGAAACTTGTTTATTTACATTCTAGCTAAAATAATGAAGATAATATGAATGAACCACAGGGTTCAGTTTCTTTGGACTTGAGTTCGTTTTTTAACTATAAATACAAACAGGAAAAAGCCTACGGATTTTTCTCTTTTAAATAGTAAGAGACGAAACTCAAACAATCAAGCAGCTAACTAAGTCGATGTATGGAATGGTTTGTTATTTCAGTGATCGTCTTTTAATGTAAATTTACTAACCTATACTATAGTTAAGTGGCCTATATAATTTAGCATAGGCAAGAGGTCGTTCTTTATTATAACCTTTTTTAGGAAATATGGGTTTTTATATTTCTTATTAACATTGGACGTGATCGTCTCTTACTAGGTTGCTAGCTACCGCTGCAACCCGGAAAGAAAAAATATCCCGTTTAGGCAGGATATTGTAGTAGCTGCCACTTTTCTTGATTTTCAAGCCAATATATTTCCCTTGCTGTTCAAGCCAAGGGACAGAAAGTTTCCTATACAGGGGTTTCGGACAAGGCGGTTCTAATGGTGTACTTTTTGTTTTGCTCTGACTCCTTTGTTAGGAACTATGGGTTTTTATATTTCTTAACATTGGACGTGATCGTCTCTTAGTTAGGCTGCTAGCTACCGTTGCAACCCGGATGAGAGGCAGCCTGGCCGAGTGGTCCAAGGCACTGGTGTTAGCCACCAGTTTCTTCGGAGGCGTGGGTTCAAATCATACCGCTGGTATACGATTACGTTTGAAAGACTGCAGTGTGAAAAGACATCAAAAATGCAGTTTTTGGTAGAAAAATTTGTTCCCTTTTAGAAATAATTCATTTTAGTTACTCTATGTTTTTAACCCAATTAATTTCCTTTAAAATGAGCCATTGAACAACGCTCTACGGTGTTCCAGTGCCAAGCTATCTGTGGAAAAGAAAGAAAAAAAGAAAAAAATATCCCGTATAGGAAGAATGTTGTAGTAGCTGCCACTTTACTTAATTTTCAAGCCTATATATTTCCCTTGCTGTTCAAACCAAGGAACAGAAATTTTATATACAGGAGTTTCAGACAAGACGGTTCTAATGGTGTACTTTTTGTTTTGATTTGACTCCTTTGTTAGGAACTATGGGTTTTTATATTTCTTAACATTGGACGTGATCGTCTCTTACTAGGTTGCTAGCTACCGCTGCAACCCGGATTTTAATGGAAAATTTAATAAATTGACCTTAAAGATAACTGTACTAGCATATACTCTATAGCTAATTGGCCTATAAAATTTAGTATAGGCGAGAGGTCGTTCTTTATTCTATTTTCTTTCGCTGCTGATAGGTATGCTTGTATATATATTTTTATTGCTGCTACATAAACTGCAATTGCTCCTTCCAAAATTAATATACGAATTTTCTAAGAAGTAAGCCTCTGTATATTCACTGTGTTTTCGAACATTTTCCATTGTATCTATAAACTGTTCCGCAGTTGCCAGTCCATACCTTGAAAGCTTTTCATTAAACTGACAACATTTCTTTTGGATATTACTATGAAGCTTTGCCGAAGCATTTCTATCCGACTTTTCAACAGCATCCGCTCTTTCAAAGAGAATTTTAATCTGTAATTTTGAATACTTTTCGTGATCCCAATAAAACATGCGTAAAATGTTTCTCAATTTACAAAAATCAGCCTGCATTTTTGCCATCTTCTTGTATTTCTGAATGTAATTTTTCCCTTTGTCCTTATGCGTTCTTTGGTACAACCTCGCAGAGAATTTAATTTTTTCATTATAGCTTTTGTCACCCCAGTATCTACCCATTATTCTGGTAGCAACTTTTTTCTTATGTTTGTTTCGGTAATCTATATCGTTATCATACCGTTCCTTACTCTTTTGTTTGGCTTTCTCAATTTTCGCATGTCTATAAACTACATCATTATGATAACGCTGTTTGTCACTATTAATTATTACTTCTCGATACGCCTGGTCGGTTGAATACCTCTGCTTTTTTCTTTTCAAGATGCTATCTCTGTTTTTTTTGGTAGTACTGTTTTTTTAACTTGCGTGTAGCTTGCTTGATTGAAACCATTATTTAACCAGTAGTTGAATGTTTTTATGTCAAGTATCAAGTATCAAGAACCTAACAAAAAAATTAAACTAATTTTTAAATTTTCAGGTATTTTTCTAGTCTAAATTAAAAGATTAAAACTATTGTTCAGACACCATAAATATTTTTGCAGTTTATAACTTTAGCGATTCTGAACTAAAAACGAAAATAAAATAAAATTAATTTTTTCAATTTTTACGTCACGTCGCTAATTAAGTCATATATGGTTATTAGTACACAATATATTTTAGATATTACGTCATGTCACTTATTACATCATATATGGTTATTAGAAGATAATCGGTAAAATATTCGTTCTTTATTATATACAGCCATGATACTGATGGAAATTATATAATCCCTATTTATGTTTCATTTTTAATGGGCTAGGTGTCGTTCTTTATTGTAATGATCGTCTCTTACTAGGTTGCTAGCTACCGCTGCAACCCGGATCTTACTAGGTTGCTAGCTACCGCTGCAACCCGGATAATCTGTGCTTGTTGTCTTTGTGTGTGTGTCGTCTTTGTGCGTGTATCGTCTCTATGTGTGTTTCGTATCTGTGTGTGTGTCGTCTGTTTGTGTGTGTCGTCTCTATGTGTGTTTGTCGTTTCTGGTGTGTGTCGTCTCTTTGTGTGTGTCGTCTCTATGTGTGTACCTCAAAAGACCAATTTGTGCAATTGTTTGCTATTCCAATGATCGTCTTTTAATGTAAAAATCTTTCAAATTGATTACAAACAGGAAAAAGCCTACGGCTTTTTCTTCTTTGAAATAGTAAGAGGCTAGCCTTAAGCAATCAAATAGCTAACTAAGTCAAATGTATGTAATGGTTTTTTTATTCTAATGGTGGTCTTTTAATGGAAAATTTTAATATATTGGCCTTAAATATAACTCTACTAGCCTACACTATAGTTAAGTGGCCTATAAAATTTAGTAGAGGCAAGAGGTCGTTCTTTATTATAATAATAAAAACCGGCACGTGCTACTCTTCCTGCAGACAGTGGCGCAGACGAGGGCCAACAACGAAAAGTGTTAATTCTTTGTTCCAAGTTTTCAAAACGCATTGGTTGAATGTTTGAATGTTAGCTGAATGTTTAAGTCACGTATCAAGTATCAAGAACCTAACAAAAAAATTCAACTAATTTTAAAAGTTTTAGGTATTTTTCTAGTCTAAGTTAAAAGATTAAAACTATTGCTCAGATACCATAAGTATTTTTGCAGTTTATAACTTTACCGATTCTGAACTGAAAACGAAAATAAAATAAAAAATTATTTTTCAAATTTTTACGTCAAGTCACTCATTACGTCATATATGGTTATTTTGTAATATTTTATATTACTATATTTTATATATCATGATTACAAAACGTAATTAGAGGTCGTTCTTTATTGTAAAAAATAATGAAGATAATATGATCAGGGTTCAGTTTCTTTGGACTTGAGTTCGTTTTTTAACTATAAATACAGACAGGAAAAAGCCTACGGCTTTTTCTTCTTTTAAGTAGTAAGAGACGAAACTCAAACAATCAAGTAGCTAACTAAGTCCAATGTATGGAATGGTTTTTTATTTCAGTGATCGTCTTTTAATGTAAATTTACTAACCTATACTATAGTTAAGTGGCCTATATAATTTAGTATAGGCAAGAGGTCGTTCTTTATTAAACTATCTTATATGAACGTTTCTTGGTGTAGTGGTTAGCACTTAAAACTTTGAATCTTGCGATCCGTGTTCAAATCCCGATGGACGGTTTCTATGAAATGTAGCTTACTTATGCGACCATTTATGTTTCTGTCGTAATTCTTTCTTTTCAAAATTAAATTAGTTACTATCACCTAGAGTTAGTTCTTTATCATATCGTAACAAATTGTTTTATAATAATAATTAATTTTGTTAATTACAAAAGGTTTCTATACACAGCAGTTTCCTTTAAAATGAGTCATTACAAAACTCTTTATTATGACCACGAACTGATTGATTTAAAACTTAAGTTACTATGGGTTCAGTTCGTTCCTTATTGTAACTCTATAGTAAAAATTTAAATAGGCTAGAGGTCGATCTTTACCATACTATAATGCCTTATGTATGATATCCTAATGATCGTCTTTTTGTAATTCTTTATGGTTCCATATGGTCTAGTGGCTAGGATAGTTAACTTTCACTTAACAGGCTCGGGTTCGATTCCCGGTGTGGGAAAATTTTTAACTCTATAATCTTCGAACATTTGAACCTTTTATAATCTATAATGATGTATAATATAAATACTGTAATCTTAACTATAGTGAAGTTGCGTATGCAAGTTAGT
>JAPEVW010000776.1:0-50000 GCA_027921565.1 Artemia sinica | reverse complement strand
GAAAATAAACATCACGACATGACAAAAAAAAATGATAAACCATCCAGTGGTGGATCCAGAGGGGGGGGCGAGGGGTACCCCCCTATAGTAGTCTAAAGTAGCTTAATTTACCTAATTAACGCAAGTTTGCATTAATTAAACTTGATCCTAACATAAGTTTATCGGATCAATCTATTTTGCACTCCCCCCCCCTAAAAAATCCTGGATCCCCCCCTGAAACCATCCCACCTATTCCACCAGCTATTAGAAAAAAAATCCTTATTTTCACAAATTTCCCCTTTTTTTATAAAATCCTACATAGGCCAATCAGTTGAGTCCACTGTTTGTAAATAATAGATTAAGTTTATAATAAAGAACGACCTCTACATTATAATAAAGAACGACCTCTTGCCTATACTAAATTTTATAGGCCACTTAACTATAGTATAGGCTAGTACAGTTATTATATTTAAGGTCAATATATTAAAATTTTCCACCAAAAGACGGTCATTGGAATAAAAACCAAATACATACATTTGATTTAGTTAGCTACTTGATTGTTTGGGGCTAGTCTCTTACTATTTCAAAGAAGAAAAAGCCGTAGGTTTTTTCCTGTTTCTAATCAATTAGAAAGAGTTCTACCTTTAAACTGAGCTACGTAGTCCAGGTTGCAGCGGTAGCTAGCAACCTAGTAAGAGACGATCACGTCCAATGTTAAGAAATATAAAAACCCATAGTTCCTAAAAAAGGAGTCAAATCAAATTCAAATGTACAGCTTTAGAACCGCCTTGTCCGAAACCCCTGTATAGGAAACTTTTTGTCCCTTGGCTTGAACAGCAAGGGAAATATATTGGCTTGAAAATCAAGAAAAGTGGCAGCTACTACAACATTCTGCCTAAATGGGATATTTTTTTCTTTTTTTTCTTTTTTCTTTTCCACAGATAGCTTGGCACTGGAAAATTGTAGAGGGTTGTTCAATAGCTCATTTTAAAGGATACATTAAAGAACGATCTTCAGTTCATAGTAACTGAAGTGTTATAAGGAACCATTATATAGATGATGCTTACAGTAATCAAAGGTTACTGTTTACAATGTGTTGAAAAGATATGAAAAGACTATCATTGGAATGTAAAACCATTGTTTACATTTTACAATAAAGAACGAACTCTAAACTATAATACTAACTGAAAGGTGTGAATGGGTGCGTTGAACGGTTTTACAGTATCTGGACTGTTATCCGGGTTGCAGCGGTAGCTAGCAACCTAGTAAGAGACGATCACGTCCAATGTTAAGAAATATAAAAACCCATAGTTCCTAACAAAGTAGTCACATAAAGGATCGATGTGGTTCATTATAAGCTATAAAAGGTTTAGAGCTTCTAATGTTTGAAGATTATAGAGTTAAAAACTTTCCCATACCGGGACTCGAACCTAGATGAAAGCCAGCTATCCTAACCGCTAGACCATATGGGACTGTAAAACAGTATGATTTAAAAACCATATGCATATTATTATTTCATCATACCAATTATGACAAACCCAAAACAAAATCGTTGACTTGCAACCTTATCCGGGTTGCCTCCGGGTTGCAGCGGTAGCTAGCATCCGGGTTGCAGTGGTAGCTAGCAATCCGGGTTGCAGCGGTAGCTAGCAACCTAGTAAGAGACGATCAAGTCCAATGTTAAGAAATAAAAAACTCATAGCTCCTAAAAAAGCAGTCAGATCAAAACAAAAGTACACCATTAGAACTGCCTTGTCCGAAACCCCTGCATAGGAAACTTTCTGTCATTTAGCTTGAACAACAAGGGAAATATATTGGCTTGAAAATCAAGAAAATTGACTTTAACCACGTTATTCTCCACAAATGGGATATTTTTTCTTTCTTTCTTTAGTTTCTAGAGATAGCTTGGCACTGGAACATCGTAGAGAGTTGTTCAATGGCTCATTTTAAAGGAAATTAATTGGGTTAAAAATCTTTAGTAACTAAAATAAATTATTTCTAAAAGAGAATAAATTTTTCCACCAAGAAATGCATTTTTGATGTCTTTTCATGCTGCAGTCTTTAAAGATATTTGATTTTTGTACATCCGGGTTGCAGCGGTAGCTAGCAACCTAGTAAGAGACGATCACCTCCAATGTAAAGAAATATAAAACCCCCCAACTCCTAAAAAAAGAGTCAGGTCAGAACAAAAGTAAACCATTAGAACCGCCTTGTCCGAAACCTCAATAAAGCAAACTTACCGCCCTTTGGCTTGAATAACAAAGAAAATATATTGGCTTGAAAATCAAGCAAATTGACTTTTACCACGTTATTCTCCACAAACGGGATATTTTTTTCTTTCCGCTTGATTTTTCTTCTCAACTAGCTGGGCCCTGGAAAATCATAGAGAGCTGTATAATAGCTCATTTTAAAGGATATAGCAACATCTAGTGCCTTTTGTAATTAAAAATAAAATACTTTTTAAAGTAGAATCAATTTTGTTAAAAAAATTGCATTTTTGATGTATTTTCATGCTGCAGTCTTTTCAAAGATATTTGAATTTTGAAGCAATCAAACAGTTCATGGTAATGAACTCTATAGTAATAATAGCTACTTGTATCAATAGTAACCGAGACTCCTGGAACCAAAATTTTCTTTTTTGGCTTAATCGCTAAAATTATTATGTAAACTGCAAAAATATCTGTGATGCCTAATCAGTAATAGTAATTTCTTAATTTAAACAACAAAAATACATGAAAATTTTATAATTAGTTTTACTTTTTGTCTCCTGGAAGAAAAATTTTTTTCATCTCAGTTCAAAGTTATTATTGTATCCTGGAACCAAACTTTTTTTGGTTTGTAACCTGTAAAGTACGTATTTCCATATTATTGTCTTATAATTGCAATTATTTTAGTTTTCAGTCCAGAGTCGCTAAACTTATTATGTAAACTGCAAAAATATTTATGGTGTCTAACCAATAAAACTAATTTTGTAATTCAAACAAAATAAATACCTGAAAATTTAAAAATTAGTTTTTTTTATGCTAGGTTTTAGATACTCGACACGGGGTATTGTGTACTTAATAATTTTAAACCTTGAAAAAATATGGTCTCGCTTGAAAGGAAAAAAAGAAAGAATAACCAAAAAAACTATCAAAATAGAGCAATCCAAATTTCTACTAATAGAAAACTTTACTACACAAAAAATAAAGCTAACATCCTGAAATATAGGAAAAGTTTATTTAAAAGAGATAAAAATGCCACCGAACGCAATAAAGCTCGAGAACGCGTAAGGATTGCTACTAAGATGTCTTGTGATCCAGAATTAAAGAAAATGAAATATGACACAGCAAAACAGAGGTATGTTACGGATCAGGGGTATCGAGAAGGGAAAATTGAGACAGCCAAACAAAAGAGCAAGGAACAGTATGATAACGATATAGATTACCGAAACAAACATAAGAAAAAAGTTGCTACCAGAATAATGGGTAGATACTGGGGTGACAAAAGCTATAATGAAAAAATTAAATTCTCTGCGAGGTTGTACCGAAGAACGCAAAAGGACAAAGGGAAAAATTACATTCAGAAATACAAGAAGATGGCAAAAATGCAGGCTGATCTTTGTAAATTGAGAAACATTTTACGCATGTTTTATCGGGATCACGAAAAGTATTCAAAATTACAGATTAAAATTCTCTTTGAAAGAGTGGATGCTGTTGAAAAGTCGGCTAGAAATGCTTTGGCAAAGCTTCACAGCAATATCCAAAAGAAATGTTGTCAGTTTAATGAAAAGCTTTCAAGGTATAGACTGGCAACTGCGGAACAGTTTATAGATACAATGGAAAATGTTCGACAACACAATGAATATACAGAGGCGTACTTCTTAGAAAGTTCGTATATTAATTTTGGAAGGAGCAATTGCAGTTTATATAGCAGCAATAAAAATATTTATACAAGCATAGCTATCAACAGCGAAGGAAAAGCAATGTTTTTCAATTATGGCAAAAACGAGCCTGTTAGGGTTATTGGTATATGTGTTTGTAAGACTAATGATTTAGAACAAATTCCTGGAAAACTGACTCAAGAAAAAGTATTTCTAACTGTGTTTTAAACAGTTCTTTTAGTTCTATCCGGGTTGCAGCGGTAGCTAGCAACCTAGTAAGAGACGATCACGTCCAATGTTAAGAAATATAAAAACCTATAGTTCCTAACAAAGGAGTCAGATCAAAACAAAAAGTACACCATTAGAACCGGCTTGTCCGAAACCTCTGTATAGGAAACTTTTTGTCGCTTGGCTTGAACAGCAAGGGAAATATATTGGCTTGAAAATCAAGAAAATTGACTTTAACCACGTTATTCTCCCCAAACGGGATATTTTTTTCTCTTTTCTCTTTTCTTTGTTTCCAGAGATAGCTTGGCACTGGAACATCGTAGAGGGTTGTTCAATAGCTCATTTTAAAGGAAATTAATTTGGTTAAAAATCTATAGTAACTAAAATAAATTATTTCTAAAAGAGAATAAATTTTTCCACCAAAAACTGCATTTTCGATGTCTTTTCACACTGCAGTCTTTCAAACATAATCGTATACCAGCGGTAAGATTTGAACCCACGCCTCCAAAGAGACTGGTGGCTAAAACCAGTGTCTTGGACCACTCGGCCAGGCTGCCTCTCATAAATAACTATATATTTGAATATGGGTTGCAGCAGTAGCTAGCAATCTAGTAAGAGACGATCAGTCCAATGCTAAGAAATATAACAAAACTCCTAAAAATAGAGTCAAATCAAAACAAAAGTACATCATTAGAACTACCTTGTCTGAAACCCTACTAGATAAATAATGAATGTCTTCATAGCTTTATATTAGAGCTATGAAGTGAATAGAAAAACACGAAATTATATTGTTGTTTCTGATGACGTCATGAAATAATATCATTGCGCTATGACGTCAATAAAATCATTACGCCGTGACGTCATAATTACTACTTAAGAACGACAAAGATGTAAATTCTCTCATTCTTGATTAGAATAATGGTTAGATCGAAGCAAGCTATACGCAATTTGAAAAAACAGTACTACACAAACAACAGAGATAGTATCTTGAAAAGAGTTACAGTAAAGAACGATCTCTCGCCCATATCAGGGTTGCAGCGGTAGCTAGCAACCTAGTAAGAGATAATCACCTCCAATGTTAAGAAACATAAAACCCCCCAACTCCTTAAAAAAGAGTCAGATCAAAACAAAAAGTACACCTATAGAACCGCCTTGTCCGAAACCTCTATAAAGGAAACTTACCGCCCTTTGGCTTGAATAACAAAGAAAATATATTGGCTTGAAAATCAAGAAAATTGAATTTTACCACGTTATTCTCCACAAACGGGATATTTTTTTCTTTCCGCTTGATTTTCCTCCTCAGCTAGCTGGGCACTGGAAAATCATAGGGTTCGATTCCTGGTGTGGGAAAATTTTTAACTCTATAATCTTCGAACATTTGAACATTTTATAATTTATAATGATGTATAATAAAAAATACTGTAATCTTAACTATAGTGAAGTTGCGTAAGCAAGTTAGTATAGGGAAGAGTTCGATCTTTATTATAAGTTTTAAAAAATATGTTTTTATAGCTAAAGTTTCTACATACTCTACATAAGTTTTTGCTAGCAACGGACTGTGTTGATCTGACTCCGTTTAGGAGCTATGGGTTTTTATATTTTTATAATAAAGAACGACCTCTTGCCTATACTAAACTTTATACGCCACTTAATTATAGTATAGGTTAGTAATTCCACAGATAGCTTGGCACTGGAGCATCGTAGAGAGTTGTTCAATGACTCATTTTAAAGAAAGTCAATGGGGTTAAAAACTTTTTGTAATTAAAACAAATTATTTTTATTACATTAAGAAATTTTAATTATGATCTTTAAGAAATCATCATAAGTTAAAATTTCCCATACAAAATTTGAACTCAAGCCAACTGGGTGAGAGCTATCCCAACCTATAGCCCATATAGGATTTATTAAAATATCTGATTAATGACGTTTATGTTAAAGAACAAATTATAAACCTAGTTAGCTGTCTGATTATTTGAGGATCGTCTCTTACAATTCAAAAGAAGAAAAAGCCGTAGGCTTCTTCCTGTTTGAAATTTATAATCTGGATTCAAGCGGTAGTTATAGCAAAGTTAGGACTCAAGCCCAAAGAAACTGAACCCTGTGGTTTATTCATCCGGGTTGCAACGGTAGCTAGCAACTTAGTAAGAGACGATCACGTCCAATGTTAAGAAATATAAAAACCCATAGTTCCTAAAAAAATAGTCAGATCAAAACAAAAAGTACACCATAAGAACCACCTTGTCCGAAACCCCTGTATAGGAAAATTTATGTATCTTGGTTTGAACAGCAAGGGAAATATATTGGCTCGAAAATCAAGAAAAGTTGCAGCTACTACAACATTCTGCCAGAACGGGAATTTTTTTTTCTTTTTTTCTTGTTTTCCGCAGATAGCTTGGCACTGGAACATCGTAGAGAGTTGTCACAATAAAGGCTTACATTATTAGTTTAGACCTTTCAGGGTAAGTTGTGACGGATTTGGAACTATCCAGAAGACACTATGCATATACTTTTAGTACTGCTTCTACTGTTACTGTAATTAAGGACACCAAGGTCATTGAGTTGAAATCTTTAGGGAACGTTTAAGGGGAGTTTCAATTAAACGAAAAAATTATATGCAGACACGTATTAAAAGGGCATATAGGGAATAACATAGACAGTGCTGCACCCTCATAGCTAGTAATATCATAACTATTTTAAAGGAGCTAATTTGATTGGAAATTAAAATTCTAATGCCCTTTTTAAGAGTTAAAAGGTATTGGAGGAAGATCAGCCCTTCACTTTAGCTCATAATTTTCCAAAAATCCCTATGCTTTCTCAAGGAAAGAACAAACTTTGAACTTTACTGAAAAAATGAATTTTAAATGTTTTCACTTTAATACCTTAATCACTTTAATACAAAATGAATATTTTAACAAATCAGGATTCCAGGAAATCAGGATATCAGGAAAAAAGAGTCAGATCAAAACAAAAAGTACACCATTAGAACCGCCTTGTCCGAATTCTCTATAAAGGAAACTTACCGCCCTTTGGCTTGAATAACAAAGAAAATATATTGGCTTGAAAATCAAGAAAATTGACTTTTACCACGTTATTCTCCACAAACGTTACATTAAAGATCGAACTTTTGTCCATAGTAACTTAAGTATTAAATCATCCGGGTTGCAGCGGTAGCTAGCAACCTAGTAAGAGACGATCACGTCCAATGTTAAGAAATATAAAAACCCATAGTTCCTAAAAAAGGAGTCAGATCAAAACAAAAAGTACACCATTAGAACCGCCTTGTCCGAAACCCCTGTATAGGAAACTTTCTGTCCCTTGGCTTGAACAGAAAGGGAAATATATTGGCTTGAAAATCAAGAAAAGTGGCAGCTACTACAACATTCTTCCTAAACGGGATATTTTTTTCTTTTTTTTTTTCTTTGTTTCCAGAGATAGCTTGGCACTGGAACATCGTAGAGGGTTGTTCAATAGCTCATTTTAAAGGAAATTAATTGGGTTAAAAACCTTTTGTACTTAAAACAATGTATTTTTAAAATAGAATCAGTTTTTTACGAAAAATCGCATATTTCATATTAAAGATTGATCAATGACGTCATAATCGTATACCAGTGGTAGGATTTGAATTAGAATTAAGAACGAATATTCTACCGATTGTCTACTAATATAATAAAGATCGAACTCTTCCCTATACTAACTTTTATACGCAACTTCACTATAGTTAAGATTACAGTTTATAATAAAGATCGAACTCTTCCCTATACTAACTTTTATACGCAACTTCACTATAGTTAAGATTACAGTATTTATATTTTTTTTACATTAAAAGACGATCACTGAAATAGCAAACCATTCCATACATTGGACTTAGTTAGCTACTTGATTGTTTGAGTTTCGTCTCTTACTATTTAAAAGAAGAAAAAGCCGTAGGCTTTTTCCTGTTTGTATTTATAGGTAAAAAACGAACTCAAGTCCAAAGAAACTGAACACTGTGGTTCATTAATATTATCTTCATTATTTTAGCTAGAATGTAAATAAACAAGTTTCTTTTTTAAATTTTTTATAATAAAGAACGAATATTTTACCGATTATCTACTAATAACCATATATGACGTAATAAGTGACATGACGTAATATCTAAAACCTATTGTGTACTAATAACCATATATGACTTAATGAGCGACGTGACGTAAAAATTGAAAAAGGATCCGCAAAAGCGCTGTCTCATGATTTCGACCTCAGAACATGACGAGGAAAGTGCCCCTTTAGATACAATAGACCCGGCAGAAACACATATAAACGCCATTGAAAGGGTTTCGGCAGAAACATATCTGAGCCAAGCTCAGAAATCCCAATTAAATAAGTTATTCATGGAATTTGCAGACGTATTAACAGACCAAATCAGAAAAACAGAAAATGTAGTACATAAGATACTATTAAAGGACAAGAAACCAATAAAACAATACCCGTACCGAATACCGGAAGCAAAAAGGAAAGAAATGAAAAAAAGAAATAGACCGAATGCTCGAGTTAGGGGTGATAGAACCATCAAATTCAGAATATGCAGCACCAGTCGTATTAGTCCCGAAGAAAGATGGCTCAATTAGATTTTGCGTAGACTACAGAAAACTGAATAATATTTCCGAATCAGACGCGTACCCAATACCAAGAATGGATGAAATTCTAGAGTCAGTTGGCTCCGCAAAATTTATATCAATTTTAGACTTGAGAAGGGGATATTGGCAAGTGAAAATGGACCCAGATGATTCAGCCAAAACTGCCTTTATTACTCCTTTTGGGTTGTACCAACTTAGGTACATGCCATTTGGACTAAAAGGGGCACCAGCAACATTCCAAAGGCTAGTAGATTATATTCTAAATTCCTTACCATATACAAGAGCCTTCTTGGATGATATTATAGTATTTTCGAACTCGTTCAGTGAACATCTAATCCATATGGAACAAGTATTGACCAGGCTGGGGAGAGCAGGACTAACTTTGAATGTAGAAAAATGTAAATTAGTACAGTCACAGACAGAATACCTGGGACACAAAATGGGAAAAGGTATATAGCCCCATTAAGGGAAAAACAGAAAAAATTAGAAACGCAGCAGTTCCGACCACAAAAAAAAAATTCGGTCATTTTTGGGGTTGGCAGGATATTATCAAAAATTCATACCAAATTTTGCAACGATTGCTACACCTTTGACGGAGTTAACAAGGAAGTATAATAAAGATCGAACTTTTCCCTATACTAACTTGCATACGCAACTTCACTATAGTTAAGATTACAGTATTTATATTTTTACATTAAAAGACGAGCACTGAAATAACAAACCATTCCATATATTGGACTTAGTTAGCTACTTGATTGTTTGAGTTTCGTCTCTTACTATTTAAAAGAAGAAAAAGCCGTAGGCTTTTTCCTGTTTGTATTTATAATAAAGAACGACCTCTTGCCTAGACTAAATTTTATACGCCACTTAATTATAGTATAGGTTAGTAATTCAACAGATTGCTTGGCACTGGAACATCGTAGAGAGTTGTTCAATGGCTCATTTTAAAGGAAATTAATGTAAAACAAAGTATTTTTATTACATTAAGAAATTTTAATTATGTTCCTTAAGAAATCATCATAAGTAAAAATTTCCCATAAGGAAATCAAGCCAACTGGGTGAGAGCTATCCCAACCTCTAGACCATATAGAATATATTAAAATATACGATTAATGAAGTTTATGTAAAAGAAAAAAATTATAAACCTAGTTAGCTGCCTGATTATTTGAGGATCGTCTCTTACTATTCCAAAGAAGAAAAAGCCGTAGGCTTTTTCCTGTTTGTAATTTATAATCCGGGTTCAAGCAGTAGTTATAGTAAAATCCGGGTTGCAGCGGTACCTAGCAACCTAGTAAGAGACGATCACGTCCAATGTTAAGAAATATAAAAACCGCTAAATCCTAAAAAAAGATTACAATAAGGAACGAACTGAACCCATAGTAACTTAAGTAATAAATCAAACAGTTCGTGGTCATATTAAAGAGCTGTGTAATGGCTCATTTTAAAGAAAACTGCTGTATATAGAAACATTTTGTAATTAACAAACTTAATTATTATTATAAAACAAATTGTTACGACATGGTAAAGAACTAACTCATGGCGATAGTAACTAATTTAATTTTTAAAAGAAAGAATTACGGCGGAATACATAAAGGATCGATGTGGTTCATTATAAATTATAAAACGTTTGGAGATTCTAATGTTCGAAGATTATAGAGTTAAAAATTTTCCAATACCGGGAATCGAACCCGGGCCTGCTAGATAAAAGCCAGCTATCCTATCCGCTACACCATATGGAACTATAAAACAGCTAGATTTAAGAATTATAATAAAGAACGACCTCTTGCCTATACTAAATTTTATACGCCACTTAATTATAGTATAGGTTATCCGGGTTGCAGCGGTAGCTAGCAACCTACTAAGAGACGATCACGTCCAATGTTAAGAAACATAAAAACCCCTAACTCCTAAAAACAGAGTCAGATCAAAACAAAAACTACACCATTAGAACCGCCTTGTCCGAAACCTCTATAAAGGAAACTTACCACCCTGCGGCTTGAATAACAAAGAAAATATATTGGCTTGATAATCAAGAAAATTGACTTTAACCACGTTATTCTCCACAAACGGGATATTTTTTTCTTTCTTTCTTTTCCACAGATAGCTTGGCACTGGAACATCGTAGAGAGTTGTTCAATGGCTCATTTTAAAGGAAATCTCTAGATCTAGCGCTATTTGTACTTAATTTTTTTTTTAATATAATAAAGAACGACCTCTTACCTATACTAAATTTTATACGCCACTTAATTATAGTATAGGTTAGTAATTCAACAGATAGCATGGCACTGGAACATTGTAGAGAGTTGTTCAATGGCTCATTTTGAAGGAAATTAATGGGGTTAAAATTATATAATAAGGAACGAACTCTAGCCTATAGTAACTAAAATATTAAAATAAGTAATTACATAAAACCTTGATTTAGTTCATTAAAACTGTGGATTATATAAGTTTCATCGGTATCATGGTTGTAGAGATAGCTGAAACCTAGTAAAGATTATAATAAAGAACGACCTCTTGCCTATACTAAATTTTACACGCCACCTAATTGTAGTATAGGTTAGTAATTCAACAGATAGCATGGTACTGGAACATCGTAGAGAGTTGTTCAATGGCTCATTTTAAATACAATAAAGAACGACACCTAGCCCATGTTAACTGAAAGCTTTTTCTTTCTCCTCAGCTAGCTGGGCACTGGAAAACCATAGAGAGCTGTATAATAGCTCATTTTAAAGGAAATTGCTACATCTAGTGCTTTTTGTAATTAAAAATAAAATAGTTTTTAAAGTAGAATCAATTTTGTCCAAAAACTTCATTTTTATGTATTTTCATACTGCATTGTTTCCAAAGATGTTTGAATTTTGAAGTTACATTAAAAGACGATCATTGGGATAAAAAACCATTGCACATATTGGAATTAGTTAGCCCTTTGATTTTTTGAGGTTCGTCTCTTACTATTTCAAAGAAGAAAAAGCCGTAGGCTTTTTCCTGTTTGTTACTAGGTAGCTAGAAACCTAGTAAGAGACGATCACGCCCCATAGTAAAATCCGGGTTGCAGCGGTAGCTAGCGACCTAGTAAGAGACGATCACGTCCAATATTAAGAGTTGCAGCGGTAGCTAGCAACCTAGTAAGAGACGATCACGTCCAATGTTAAGAAATATAAAAACCCATAGCTCCTAAAAAAGGAGTCAGATCAAAACAAAAAGTACACCATTAGAACCGCCTTATCCGAAACCCCTGTATAGTAAACTTTCTGTCCCTTGGCTTGAACAGCAAGGGAAATATATTGGCTTGAAACTCAAGAAAAGTGGCAGCTACTACAACATTCTGCCTAAACGGGATATTTTTTTTCTTTCTTTTCCAGAGATAGCTTGGCACTGGAACAGCGTAGAGAGTTGTTCAATAGCTCATTTTAAAGGAAATTAACTGGGTTACAAATCTATAGTAACTTAAATAAATTATTTATAAAAGAGAATAAATTTTTCCACCAAAAACTGCATTTTGATGTCTTTCCACACTGCAGTCTTTCAAATCCGGGTTGCAGCGGTAGCTAGCAACCTAGTAAGAGACGATCACGTCCAATGTTAAGAAATATAAAAACCCATAACTCCTAAAAAAAGAGTCAGATCAAAACAAAAAGTACACCATTAGAACCGCCTTGTCCAAAACCCCTATAAAGGAAACTTACCGCCCTGCGGCTTGAATAACAAAGAAAATATATTGGCTTGATAATCAAGAAAATTGACTTTAACCACGTTATTCTCCACAAACGGGATATTTTTTCTTTTATAATAAAGACTAACTTGCATACGCAACTTCACTATAGTTAAAATTACAGTATTTATATTATACATCCTTATAGATTATAAAAGGTTCAAATATTCGAAGATTATAGAGTTAAAAATTTTCCCACACCGGGAATCGAACCCGAGCCTGTTAACTGAAAGTTAACTATCCTAGCCACTAGACCATATGGAACCATAAAGAAGTATGATTTAAGAGCCATATGCATATTATTATTTCACCATACCAATTATAATAAGGCCAAAACAAAATCGTCGACTTGCAACCTTACTTTTGACACATTAGTTAAATCTTCATCAGGCATAAAAAATTTTTTGCTAGTTTTACATGAAAGAACGAACCTTAGCCCATAGTAGCAGAAATAAGAATATCTAGGTTGCAGCGGTAGCTAGCAACCTATTACATAATCCGGGTTTAAGTGGTAGCTAGCAACCTAGTAAGAAACGCCAAATTAAAAGATGATCATTAGAAGAACAAACAATTGCTTATATTGGACTTAGTCCGGGTTGCAGCGGTAGCTAGCAACCTAGTAAGAGACGACACGTCCAATGTTAAGAAACATAAAAAACCATAGTTCCTAAAAAAGGAGTCAGATCAAAACAAAAGTACACCATTAGAACCGCCTTGTCCGAAACCCCTGTATAGGAAACTTTCAGTCCCTTGGCTTGAACAGCAAGGGAAATATATTGGCTTGAAAATCAAGAAAAGTGGCGGCTACTACAACATTCTGCCTAAACGGGATATTTTTTTTTTTTTTTTCTTTCTTTTCCACAGATAGCTTGGCACTGGAACATCGTAGAGGGTTGTTCAATAGCTCATTTTAAAGGAAATTAATTGGGTTAAAAATCTATAGTAACTAAAATAAATTATTTCTAAAAGAGAATAAATTTTTCCACCAAAAACTGCATTTTTGATGTCTTTTCACACTGCAGTATTTCAAACATTATATCAGCGGTAAGATTTGAACCCACGCCTCCGAAGATACTGGTGGCTAACAAGAGACGATCACGTCCAATGTTAAGAAATATAAAAACCCATAGTTCCTAACAAAGGAGTCAGATCAAAACAAAAAGTACACCATTAGAACCATCTTGTCCGAAACCCCTGTATAGGAAACTTTCTGTCCCTTGGCTTGAACAGCAAGGGAAATATATTGGCTTGAAAATCAAGAAAATTGACTTTAACCACGTTATTCTCCCCAAACGGGATATTTTTTTCTCTTTCTTTTTTTTCTTTTCCACAGATAGCTTGGCACTGGAACATCGTAGAGGGTTGTTCAATAGCTCATTTTAAAGGAAATTAATTGGGTTAAAAATCTATAGTAACTAAAATAAATTATTTCTAAAAGAGAATAAATTTTTCCACCAAAAACTGCATTTTTGATGTCTTTTCACACTGCAGTCTTTCAAACATAATCGTATACCAGCGGTAAGATTACAGTAAAGAACGAACTCTCGCCCATAGTAATATAATAAAGATCAAACTCTCCCCTATACTAACTTGCATACGCAACTTCACTATAGTTAAGATTATCCGGGTTGCAGCGGTAGCTAGCAACCTAGTAAGAGATGATCACGTCCAATGTTAAGAAATATAAAAACCCATAGTTCCTAACAAAGGAGTCAGATCAAAACAAAAAGTACACCATTAGAACCGCCTTGTCCGAAACCCCTGTATAGGAAACTTTCTGTCCCTTGGCTTGAACAGCAAGGGAAATATATTGGCTTGAAAATCAAGAAAATTGACTTTAACCACGTTATTCTCCCCAAACGGGATATTTTTTTCTCTTTTCTTTTTTTTTTCTTTTCCACAGATAGCTTGGCACTGGAACATCGTAGAGGGTTGTTCAATAGCTCATTTTAAAGGAAATTAATTGGGTTAAAAATCTATAGTAACTAAAAAAATTATTTCTAAAAGAGAATAAATTTTTCCACCAAAAACTGCATTTTTGATGTCTTTTCACACTGCAGTCTTTCAAACATAATCGTATACCAGCGGTAAGATTTGAACCCACGTATAATAAAGAACGACCTCTTGCCTATACTAAATTTTATACGCAACTTAATTATAGTATAGGTTAGTAATTCAACAGATAGCATGGCACTGGAACATCGTAAAGAGTTGTTCAATGGCTCATTTTAAAGGAAATTAATGGGGTTAAAAACCTTTTGTAATTAAAACAAATTATTTTTATTATATTAAGAAATTTTAATTATGTTCCTTAAGAAATCATCATAAGTAAAAATTTCCCATACGGAAATTGAACTCAAGCAACGGGATATTTTTTTCTCTTTTCTTTTTTTTTCTTTTCCACAGATAGCTTGGCACTGGAACATCGTAGAGGGTTGTTCAATAGCTCATTTTAAAGGAAATTAATTGGGTTAAAAATCTATAGTAACTAAAATAAATTATTTCTAAAAGAGAATAAATTTTTCCACCAAAAACTGCATTTTTGATGTCTTTTCACACTGCAGTCTTTCAAACATAATCGTATACCAGCGGTAAGATTTGAACCCACGCCTCCGAAGAGACTGGTGGCTAACACCAGTGTCTTGGACCACTCGGCCAGGCTGCCTCTCATAAATAAATAAATATGTGAATTTGGGTTGCAGCAGTAGCTAGCAACCTAGTAAGAGACGATCAGTCCCATGCTAAGAAATATAACAAAACTCCTAAAAATATATAATAAAGAACGACTTCTTACCTATGCTAAATTTTATACACCACTTAACTATAGTATAGGTTAGTAATTCAACAGATAGCATGGCACTGGAACATTGTAGATAGTTATTCAATGGCTCATTTTGAAGGAAATTAATGGGGTTAAAAATTATAATAAAGAACGACTTCTTCCCTATGCTAAATTTTATACGCCACATAATTATTACATTAAAAGACGATTATGGGAATAACGAACAATTGAATACATTGGAATTAGTTAGCTACTTGATTGTTTGAGGTTTGTCTCTTACTATTTCAAAGAAGAAAAAGCCGTAGGCTTTTTCCTGTTTGTAATCAGTTTTTATCCGGGTTGCAGCGGTAGCTAGCAACAACAACCGATATAGTTCGTCATATATAGTATTTGTCAATTAGGTTTTTTTTACATAATCCCGGTTGCAGTGCTAGCTAGTAACCTAGGAAGAGACGATCACGCTCCATAGTAATTTACATAAAGGACCGATATGTAAACTCCGGGTTGCAGCGATAGCTAGCAACCTAGTAAGAGACACCCATGTCCAATGTTAAGGAATATAAAAACCCATAACTCCTAAAAAAAGAGTCAGATAAAAACATCCGGGTTGCAGCGGTAGCTAGCAACCTAGTAAGAGACGATCACGTCCAATGTTAAGAAATATAAGAACCCATAGTTCCTAAAAAAGGAGTCAGATCAAAACAAAAAGTACACCATTAGAACCGCCTTGTCCGAAACCCTGTATAGGAAACTTTCTGTTCCTTGGCTTGAACAGCAAGGGAAATATATTGGCTTGAAAATCAAGAAAAGTGGCAGCTACTGCAACATTCTGCCTAAACGGGATATTTTTTTCTTTCTTCTTTTCCACAGATAGCTTGGCACTGGAACATCGTAGAGAGTTGTTCAATGGCTCATTTTAAAGGAAATCTCTAGATCTAGCAACTTTTGCACTTAATTTTTTTTCACTAATTATTTTTACGAAAAACTTAATTTTTTATATACAATATTGACCAATGACGTCATAGTCGTTGGATGTAGTTAGTATTACATAATTATAATAAAGAACGAATGTTTTACCGATTATTTATATAAAGAACGAACTCTTGCCTACACAAACTTGTATAGTGGGACATAAAGATCGATCATAAATGGTGTTAGTCATTGGTGCCTTTTTGGTCACCGGCAGCACGGTGGCTCAGAGACTTTCTTTCAACCCAGGAGACATAATTATTTGACCTTTAGATATCTAAAAAAAATCTATATTACAAAATGTGTATCCAATACATTTTGGGCAAAAAGGGCGTGGGTGGGGGGGGGCTATTTGCCGACAGATCACATTTGACTCTTAAAAAGAGAGTAGAACATGCGATTTGCAATCAAATGAGCCCCATTTGAGGTTTGTACGAATAGAAAAAATAACAAATAACTAAACATTGAAACCTTATGGGTTTTTACTAAAGGCAGCACAATAGAATTGCTTCTGATGTTCTCTATTTTCCTCTGTCTAACTTTAAACAAAAGCTTTAATTATGTTACTATTTTTTTTACAATTTCTTTTCTTACTATTTACTATTTTGTTCAAAATAATCCAAAGGTCATATAACTATGCCTCAGGGCTGACCCTCTCCCCCACCTTTGGTGCAGGGGCTGTAAGTTCTACGTCCACTTTTCTTTTATTAAAAAAGGAGGGCATGTTTGATCCTGGAAGTCCAGAAACCTTAAAGTATAAGGGTGAAATTTTGTCGAAAGGGGATTCAAAACACAATCTCAACACACTTGGTCTTTCAAGGGATCAGCAATATCTAAGGAATGGCTGATAGTATTAGAATGAAACTTTCAAGGTATCTTGAGGGATGTTTAAGAGATATTTCAGGGCTACCCTTCTTCCTCTTTGTCCTTTTTATGTAACCCATCATCTCAAAAATCATCGAAATTTTTTAACTATCAATTTGTTCAAACCAGTCACACTTAATTGTTATGTGTGCGAGTTTGCTTTTTTTTTTTTTTTTTTTTTTTTTTTTTTTTTTTCTTGATGTACTCCGCTTCTTTTTTATAGTGGGTAATAAATAAATTATTATTATTATTATTATTAAAGGTGCATTAGGTATGGCTCCAAGGCTATTGACCCCCACAGACTCGGGGCAATTATTGTAAATTATTCAATTTCTAAATTACATCCAGTTTATCAAAAAAATGAATCTGCAATACCGTAAGAACGGCTGATGGCATTCATTTGAAAGTTTCAGGTCATATTAAGGGGATATTTTAAAGTGATTGGGGGTCACCAGCCCACTCCCATACCCTCTTAAACGGCTCTCTAAAAAAGCACTCGATCAAAACTTTGAAATAGTGATATTTTTCAAATTAGTCCAATGGTCAAATAATTGTGCCTATGAGAATGGCCTGACCCTCCAAAGTTCTGGAGAGGAATGCCGGACACTATCAAAACATACTGTGTGTGTGCTGGTTGTCAAAAAGGGCATCAGAAATATCTTATGAACAGCTTAAGACATTAATTTGAAACTTAAAAGGCACACTGAAAGGGATAAAGGAAAGGGATTAGAAGACTTCAAGCTCCCTTTTTCTCTTTAGATGTCTGTTCCTCTCAACACTAAGGAAAATTTTGAAGAATGATTTTGTTGAAAATACACATAAAGCTTATTAACTATGTCTCTGAGGATATAACGTTCCCCCAAAGCCCCCAAGGCAAGGATTGTAAATTATAAAACTTATACCTTTTCAATTGCAGAATTTATCGTTAGGAAAAGGTAGAATGTTTAATTCTGCATGTGTTCGAAAAGGTTATGTATATTAAGCCGAAACTTTGAGAAATATTGAGGGGCATATTTAACTAAATCAAAATATACCAAGTTCATCAAGCTTTGCAATAAGGCTGTACTTGCAATATCTTGAGAACAGCTAAATGTATAAAACTTAAACTTTCAGGGCATGTTGAAGGGAATCTGAAAAGGGTGGGAGGATCATAAGACCCCATTCCCTGTCCGTTTTAGTTGTATTATCCTCAAGGACATCTGATCAAAATTTTGGTATAGCCTCCTGTTTCGAAATAGTCAGAAATAAAATAAATATGCTTCCCGTGATCATAAACCCCCCTCCCACAGCACCAGAGGCAGGTCTTGTAGGTTACATTAGTTGTTCTTTGTTTATACATTAGGAGAAAAGTTTATCCTACGTCTCCAAAAAGGTTAAGAGATTGAGGTAAATCCTTTAGAAAATGTTGTGGGGGAAAGTAAAGTATTCGACAAGATCATTAAGGCTAGAACATAATTTGCATTTTACAGAAAAAAATGCAAATGAATTTGTAATGTCAGTTTAATATGCATATACTTATATTTAGAGATCAAAAATGTTAATATTATTTGATTTATTAAAATTACAAAAGTAAAAACATATATTTTTTTAGCAAAGTGCAAATTATGTTCTGGCCTTGGGAAGCATAGGGGTTTTGAGCCCAACTTATGTAAATTTCTGTTCGTTTTGAGTTTAACTCGGTTATTTATTGTAATTTCTGTTCGTTTTGGGTTTCATTTATTTATCAATGCTGATTTGTGGTAGTTTCACGCTTGGTAGATTATTTGATTTTATTTTTGCTCATTTTTTGTTTAATGGAGTTCTTTACTTTTCTTTGAAAATCTTTTTTTTTGTAGAAAAAGTTCTTTTTAAATAATTTCCCTTTGTTTTATATTGACATAATCTTTTCAGGGAAAAAGAAAATAATACTTTAAATCTTTTTGTTTTTTTAAGACTTTATGGTTTGGCCTGGTATTTGTATGCTGGAGAAAAATTTACAGCAATTTTTAACAATATACACCCTTTTAAAAATATGGACATAAATAGTAGTGTTTAATTTTGTTTCATACCTCCTCTAGTTGACCTGAAATGAAAAACTTCATACCATTAGCAAAAGAGTCTATTTACTTTCTTTGATAGCTTGGACACACTTACGCTATTTTTATTTGCTTCAATTTTAAGAGCAAAAGTAGCCCCGAAAGTTTGAAAATAATACCCTTAGTCGTTCTAGGGATACTGCTGAGATGCCTTATTGGGAATTAGCATTAACACAGGGCATTTTGATTCAATCTTAAGGCGACATTTAGTTTTTTAACATCATGGGCAAATAGGAGGGTGGGTGTGGGAAAGGGATTAGTTGCCTTCCAATCACTTTCGACTATTATTTCCAATCGAAACTCCCTCGATACGAAGTGCCCTGGTATAAACGAAAACAACAAATCACTTTTGACTGATAAAATGGGCAATGGGCCTTTCGATTTCCAATCGAATGAGCCCTTTTTGAGTTTCTACGACAACGCTTTCTAGAAACACCTTATATGCCCCAAGGGCATAAATTAAAACCTTTACTCTAAGGGCTGTTAGGGTGGTTGTCATCGTCTAAGACCTAATTTCCAGAACTTTCTACTACGTTAAACAAATTGGCTATCTCAAAATTTTGATTGGATGTGTTTGGGGAAATGATGGGCGTGAGAGGGGCATTTGTCGCTCTTCAATCCCTTTCAACTATTAAAAAAGGCACTAGCCCTCTCAATTTTCAATCAAATGAGCCCTTCTAAAGTTTTTACAACACTTTCAATAGAAACCTTATACGCTCCCAGGGCATAACTTACAACCCTTCCCCTTACAACCCTGGGGGGAGGGTTGTCATCTTAAAACACCTAATTTCCAGAACTTTATGCTACGTTGAGCAAAATCGCTATCTGAAAATTTTGATTGGATGTGTTTGGGGGAGTGGTGGGCGTGGGAGGGGGGTTAGTTACCCTCCAAACACTTTCGAATATTAAAAAGGACGCTAGCCCACTCAATTTCTAATGTAATGAGCCCCTTTTGAAGTATTTACAACAACTCCATAAAAACTTTATATGACCCCAAGGAATAACTTAAAACCTTTGCCCTTGGGGCTCTGGGGTTTGTGAGACTTCAAAAGGGGCTCATTTGATTTGAAATTCAAAGGGCTAGTGCCCTTTTCAATAGTCGAAAGTGATTGGAGGGCAACTAGCCCCCTCCCTCACACGTCCATTATTGACCCAAACGCATCCAATCAAAATTTTGGGATAACCATTTTGTTTAGCGTAGGCTAGTTAATTTTCAAATAGAAAATAGGTTTTTGAGAAGGACACTCCCCAACAACCCACAGGGCAAGGGTTTTAAGTTATGCCCTGGGGCCATATAAAGAATTTATAGAAGACGTTGTCGTAGAAACTTCAAAAACGGCTAATTCGATTGGAAAAATTTTAATAGTTTAAAGTGATTAGCAGGAAACTAGCCCTCCCCCACGCCCATCATTCCCCCAAACACATCCTATCAAAATTTTGAGATAGCCATTTTGTTGAGCGTAGTTGATATGCAGATAGAAATTTATATGCCTTGGAAGCATATAAGGTTTTTATAAGAAGGCGTTGTCGTAGAAACTATCGTAGTGATTAATAATATTTTGTTGTTGTTTTTTAGACCAGGGCACTTCGTATCAAAGAAGTTGTTGTGGGAACTTCAAAAGGGGCTCATTCGATTTAAAACAGAAAGGGCTGATGCCCTTTTTAATAGTCGAAAGTTGTTGGAGGGCAACTAATCCCCCTTCCACTCCCACCCTCCCGTTTGCCCATCATGCTTAAAAACTAAATGTTGCCTTAAGATTAAATCAAAACGCACAGTGATAATGCTAATTCCCAATAAGACATCGCAGCAGTATACCAAAAACGACTAAGGGTATTATATTCAAACTTTCGATGCTACTTTGGCTCTTAAAATTTCACCAAATCAAAATAGTGTAATTGTATCCAAGCTATCAAAGAAAGTAAACAGATTTTTTGGCGAATGGTATCAAGTTTCCCATTTCCGGTCAACTAGAGGAAATATGAAACTAAGTTAAACAGTACTATTTGTGTCCAGATTTTTAAAAGGGTGTATGTTGTTAAAAATTCCTGAAAATTTTTCTCCAGCACACAAATAGCAGGCCAAACTATAAAGTCTTAAAAAACGAAAAGATTTAAAGTGTTATTTTCTTTTTCCCTAAAAAGGATATGTCAATATAAAACGAACAGAAAAGAATTAAAGAAACTTTTTCCGCAAAATAGGTATTTTAAAGAATTCCATTAAACAAAAAATGAGCAAAAATAAAATCAAATGATCTACCCAGCTCAAAACTTACACAAATCAGCATCGATAAATAAATGAAACCCAAAACGAACAGAAATTACAATAAATAACCGAGTCAAACTTAAAACAAGCAGAAATTAACATAAGTTGAGCGCAAAGCGCTTTTGTGTTCCCAAGGCCTGAACGAAATTTGTACTTTGCTGAAAAAATACAAATGAATGTGCATTGTCAGTTTTATATGCATATACTGATATTTAGTAATCAAAATATTAAAACTATTTGACTTATTAAAGTTATAAAAGTAAAAAAAATTATGTTTTTTTCATTAAAGTGCAAATTTTGTTCTGGCCTTGGGATGGCATCGGGTTTTTGCGCCCAAATTATATTAATTTCTGCTCGTTTTGAGTTTGACTCGGGTATTTATTGTAATTTCTGTTCGTTTTGGATTTCATTTATTTATCGATGCTTATTTGTGTTAGTTTCGAGCTTGGTAGATTACTTGATTTTATTTTTTCTCATTTTTTGTTTAATGGGGCTCTTTACTTTTCTTCGAAAACCTTATATTGTGGAAAAAGTTTTTTTTTTAATTAATTTCTTTAAAGTTCAGCCTATGGGAGCCCCAGCACCAGGAAACATGTATTTTAACTTAGACTTGGATTCAGTGAATTTGGCCATTTTATGTTAAGATCAGTATTCCGAATTTCGAAGCAGGAAAAAAGTCTTTATACCATGAAATTATATAAATTTTTGTGTTTAGTGTAAACGGAAGCTCATGAAGCGTTTTAGAAGCCAGAGTTTTTTTTATTACTCTGTAATTCTCACAATAAATTCGCGCAATATGATAGCCGATTAAAGGTGGGACCATCAATCATTTGATCAAATTTATGGTGACGGAAAAATTTAAACATGTATTTTGTGTGTTTGTTCCGTTGCAAGTTCTCTTTTTTATTGCTATACTTGACAAATCTGGCTCTGTAAAAAACTAAGATCTTCTGTGAATGTCCAGTTTCACCCACGAAGAGATTTCTTGCCATTATTAAAAAATAAATATCAAATTCAGAGCTTAGCTCATTTTATGTTTTTGACGAAACCTTTTTAATATCCACGTGCTTGGCCATTTTTTAACTTTTATGAACCTCAAAAATGATAACGCTGGAAGAAGGAAGCGTGAAATTTGATTAGAGAAAGCATGTCTTCCTATTCAAGTAGAATGCTTCCAAAACAAAGGAAATCTACGACGATACTAGACCATGAGCGGGAAAGTTTTGAAAAAAACCAAGTAACTTTTTCCCAACATAGTAGAATAACCTTCCTTGAGTATGGGAAACCCCCACCCTTGTGCAATGAGTATTACTAGGCTAAGCCTTGGCGTTTCCTATTGTCATTATTATTTCTAATAGCCTATAAAATGACTTTCAAGAGAAAATAGTTAAAATTCTACTTTATCTACTTTTTACTATCTTGGAAAGGGGTTAGGTTAAGAAAATGAAACTTTTAGGGATGAGTCTACAGGCTAAAGTAGCCTATGGGTAAATATTTTGTCAATATATACAAAATCATATTATTGAGTTAGGACTAAAGTGAATGCACCATTTGATGCCTTTTTTTATGCTGATTACGAATATAATAAGCATTTCTATTGGAAATGAATTTCAGCCCCCCCCCCCTATATATGCCAATTCAGGGTTAGGTTAGGTATAGCCTATATAGGGGGGGGGCTGAAATTCATTTCCGATAGAAATGCTTATTATATTTGTAATCAGCATAAAAAAGGCATCAAATGGTGTATTCACTTTAGTCCTAACTCAATAGGCTAATATGATTTCATGTAAATTGACCAAATATTTACCAAATCATATTATTGAGTTATGACTAAAGTGAATACACCATTCGATGCCTTTTTTTATGCTGATTACGAATATAATAAGAATTTCTATCAGAAATGAATTTCAGCCCCCCCCCCCTATATATGCCAATTCAGGGTTAGGTTAGGTATAGCCTATATAGGGGGGGGGGGCTGAAATTTATTTCCAATAGAAATGCATATTATATTCATAATCAGCATAAAAAAGGCATTGAATGGTGTATTCACTTTATTTGAAACTCAATAATATGATTTGGTATATATTGACCATGAATATACCACTTGATGCCCATTTTTATGCTCTTTACAAATATAATAATCATTTTATTTAGAAATAAATTTTAGCCCCCACCCCTATATATACCAATTCAGGGTAGGCCTATATATTTGCACATTAGGGGGGTGGAGGTAATTTTTTTTCTGATGTAAATGAGAGGCAAGTAACTCTCCCCCCACCCTCCTAATGTGCAAATATATACCCTGAATTGGTAGGTCTATATATAGGGGTGGGGGCTAAAATCCATTTCCAACAAAAATGGTTATTATATTTATAAAGAGCATAAAAAGGCATTGATTGGTATAATCACTTTAGTTGTAACTCAATAATATGATTTGGTAAATATTTACCAAATTTTGTCCCAAGAAGGTATTTTGAAGTTACCTCCACTTCTTCTCCCTCTAGAGGGTCCTGACCTTTGATAACCTTTAAAAATTTGTGTTTCATAAAAGTGAAACCTTGCAAAATAAATCTTCTGCTTAAATGAAGCACAACAAAATTATTTTCAGCCTCACAACTTTTCTTAATCCCAATTTGTAAGATTTTAAAGATATACAAATAATTTCCTAAATTTTGAAAAAAAAAACATTGATATGGCTTAAAATTATACTCAAATATCATAAATTGCATGTTCAGAACTAAAGCCAGAGAAAAAGAAACTGATAACTGAAAATTAAGGTAAAATGTTGTTTTGTCAAAATTTCAATAGGTATATAGACCTGTCATGTAAGCAAATTTCAGGACCCTCTAGAGAGAGAAGGACTGGAGGTAGGTACTTCAAAACACCTTCCTTGACATACTTTGGGCTGTAGATCCCTCCCTGAAAGTTTCATTTTCCTAAACTAACCCCTTTCCAAGATAGCTAAAAGTAGCTTGTGCAGATGAAGGATGACAGTTTGCTGAAGATTGTTCTTTTTGGCCTACTGTCATGGCTAAACAGAAAGCAGGTCATCCTCATCTAGGGTAGGGGACATCATAAAGAAAGATTTAAAGGAAATTGGAACTTCATGGGTGGGTGTAAAAAAGGAGGCTTTGAATAGATTAGGATGGAAGAGGAGTGTGTGTAGCTGTGTTGGCCTTAGGCGGCTTGGTGCTGAGGTGAGTTGTTAGTAGTAGTAGTAGAAAAAGTAGCTTGAGTATAATTTTACCAAAATTTTATATAAAGAGTATACAGAGAAAATTTACAAGATTCTATAACTGACATAAGAACAAGGTCAGTAGGCTAGGG
Source organism: Artemia sinica (assembly GCA_027921565.1). Lineage (NCBI taxonomy): Eukaryota > Metazoa > Arthropoda > Branchiopoda > Anostraca > Artemiidae > Artemia > Artemia sinica. The sequence goes on along the minus strand of JAPEVW010000776.1, from coordinate 25,326 downwards.
TAAAAAAAACAGCATGCAATTGAGCAAAATTATATAAAACTCATATTCTGTTACCAAATAGGAATTGGGAAGAATTTTATATACCAGTAAATATCTAAAGTTCTAAGGCTCAAATCTAAATTTGTTTGATAGCCTAATTTCTCTTTGATTTCTAGGGACTAGGGCTTAAAGCAAAATTTTCATGAAACTCTTGAAATATAGAAAATCTTATTCAAGTTTATAGCTTTGAATTGTGACACAGGTGAATTTGGGTTGAACTCTACCTATGATGATTTATTAAAATCTGATGAAGTAAAGTTCAATTCATCCAATTTAGTTGACGTTTGTCCAAGTGTTATTTCATTGAATGCTATTGAACCAGGTCCAAGTAGGTCAAGGAGGCTAACTTCCACCTTTGCCTTGAAAAGAATTAGAGAATTAAACAATACACAGTTTTATCTTATTTCATACATAAATTATTGTTTTTAATTGTTTTACTTTAGTTTTACTACTGATGATGGTCACTGCATATGTGACCAAAATATTATCCCTATTTAAACTTTTATTTATCATAAAAATCTAAGCTATGCATCAATATGGTTTTTATTAAAATTATTTAAGACCAAATGCTAAATTTCTAGGTGGCAATATAATTTAGCTAAGATGAAAACAGAAATGTCATTTGATGCCTTTTTTTATGTTCTTTCATAATTCAATAATTGTTTCTGTTGAAAATTTCATCTTGAGCCCTTAAAGGGGCCCAAAGGTATTTTATATGAATTATAAAAGAGCATAAAAAAACCATCAAATGATGTTTTCACTTTCATCCTAGCTAAATTATATGGCCCACTGCCAAGTTACCATAAAATTTACCCACCGTCACTCACCTAATGTGCATATATATACCTTAAATTGGAATATACCCTGGATTGTTGATGTTGAAGTTTTGAATTGCAAAATTCAGCACTATTTTTGTTGACAGCATTTGAAAAACTTGAAATGTTAGGAAAATGGTTTATATTTGAGTTGCCTAATAAATGAGGTTTGAATTGGTGTAGATAATTATTTTTGGAATATGTTACTCTATAACAACTTATTTATAAACTAGTGATATGTTTTAACAACTTTTCAATAACTTAACTAGTGTTGATAACTTCTTTGTATGGTTACAAAAATGAAAGACCTTTGGGGTCCATTTAAGGGCACAAGATGCAATTTGCAACAGAAGCAATTATTGTATTATGAAAGAACATAAAAAAGGCATCAAATGACATTTTCACTTTCATCCTAGCTAAATTATAGTGTCACCTTGAAATTTACCACCTAAACACTTAAAATTATTGGTTTATTGGCTTACCTGGAAGCACCTCTTTTTTGGAAATACTAATCATTCTATTATGATGTATATGTCTATTCAGTGTTTCACTTTTATTCAAATATTAACAGAAAGCAGATTTTTTTCTGATTCAAAATATGTAACTTTTATTGCTTAATAGCCTATTTATTCTATTAATCACAAATATGAAACATAATTTTTCTTTTCAATTGCTTGTCAAAACAGAGACCATATTTTTATATTTATGCTGAAAAATTTCACCAAAGGTAGATAAAAGGCAAGGCTCTTGTTACTACCCTCACATTGTATTATGCTGTAGTAAAATAGGGGTGGTCCAAAATACCCATCTGTATTTTTCTGGAATGCCAAAGAAAAGTGGTGTTTCCTCAAAAAAGGTTTTTACCCTACTCAATTTCTTTATAAATTCTTCTTCCAGATATTTTAATCAATTTACTTGGAAGAAATACACCCCACCCCCTGATGGTCTAATATATAACCCAGTAAATATCTACATAGCCTATTCACATAATTTGTCTGGGAAGAAAGTGAGTACATCACTTGATGCCTTTTTTATGCTCTTTCCAAATTCAATAATTGTTTCTGGGATATTTTGAGATCTTAAAGGAATTCAAAACAGCCCTTAGTAACCAAAAGTTGAAATATATATTTCTAAAAAACTGTCTAATGAGAATAAATTGCCATCTGTAGCCTATTCAAGGATGGTAACTATTGTTCTCATTTTATTCTAAGAATTATTAATTTTATTCTCTAATTATTATTTCATTCATGCTTTCTAAAGACACAGAATATTGCAGGAGGGCAAGTGGCGAGGCCAAGTTACTTCTCCATCATGAAAGCAACTGATGTTAGCTTCTCATATGATATCAGTCTCCTAGAATTCTGCAAGGAAAAGCTTTGTTAATACCTCAATTAAGTCAAAGACACTACTAAATATTTCAGCCTCAAAATTAATGCCAACAAAACAAAAAGTATGGCCATCACCACATTTCTGTTTGATCTGTGACAACCAGAATATTGAGCTAGTTATTGTGTTCAAGCATTTATGAGGCACCAACCTTAATACTTGCTCTTGCCACAGAGAAGTCAAGCTCAGAACTGACCAGGGAAATTCATCTTTCAAGAAACTGACCCAAATGCAGTTTGGCCAGCAGTACTATCAGCCAGCTCATGCTAAGGCTATTCAACTATAATATCCTTTGGCTCCAGAATCTGGAACTTAGATTAATACTTTGAAAGACAACTTGTATTCAAAAATGTGTGATTGAGGTGCATTCTAGATATCTCTTGGGCCCAAAAATACCAATTGCTACAAAAAAGCAGAATAAATCTCAACCACTGGTTGTTGAAGTTATCCAACACCAGAAGTGGAGATACCTTGAGCATGTAAGCTGCATGCAAAAAGCTTGACAGCCAATTGGGCATCCTCTAGTGGCAGCCATGCAGTACCAGAAGTAGAGGATTGCCCAAAAACAGGTGCTGAACTATCCTTACAAATCTCAATGCCTTTCTCAATCCTGAATGGGAGGATGCCTGGGCAGCTACAGTGATAAGAGAAGACTCAAGACTTTTCTTGGATGCTCTAAGCACCTTTGGAGGCCCATCAGTATCTATGGTATAGGGGACCATCAAGGGGGGATTCCTAGTCAAGGTAATAACTATTATATTGAAAAGGAGCATAAAAAAAGGCATTGGTTGGTGTGTTCATCTTGTCCCTATGTAAGTAATGAAATCATCTCCAAATTTCCCTGAGTTGGACCTTAAGTCATAACATAAGAATTTAATTTTTTTTTAGAATCAGGTCCTTGTATATGCTGCAGATTTATTTCTGAAAGTTATGCTTATGCTACCTGAAAATTATTATGCCCAATGTTTGATATAGCCTATATCTTTATAAATATGGACAATAGGCTTGAAATCTTGGGCATAATGCATATGTGTATTAAATAGGATCAACTATATTAAACAGTCATTCCCTTAGTCCTATGAAACAAAACATTTATATTGAATAAAAATAATAAAGGGAGCTCTTTTGTAAAAGCACTAGCAACAGAACATTTACATAAGACAAACACTGGAAAAAATGTGGGAAAAAACATTGACATCAGAGCCCAAAACTATGGTTGGGAATGGAGCGTTATTTGGGGGGGGGGAATCCCCCCTCCAATAATATAGAGAAATAAACCATTATATATTCCATGCCTCTTGACTATCTGGATATGGACCCCTCTTGCCCCCCCCCCCCAATAAAAACGCTTGGAATTTGCCCCTGGCTGGGAATAGATTATAAAACATGAGGACAGGAGTAAATGAACCCCTCTAGCATTTGTAGCCTTTAGCACTTGGTAATTGTAAGTTACTTTTACCAGTGCTTTGGGACAAACAAGATTTCTTTTATTGTAAGTGCTAATTCTTGATGTTTTTCTGTCTGTATATCTGTAGTTGAGCTGTATTCTTGTTGTATTCCATGAGACAAAAAATATAATCAAGAAATAACCTAGGTTTTCCTTGTTCAAGACTCATCAGAATCTTTGCATAATTGTAACTATCCTAGTTGACCCCTTGTTAGCTTCTAAAAAAGAGATTTTGCAGCCAAGGTTGGGACAATGAGATTGCCCTTATAAGGTCATGGTCCAAAAAGAATTATAACATATAGCTGTAGTTTGTTAGGCTCAGCTGATAAATAGGTTTAGGCTATTTGGGATTAGCAAACTACAATCTTGGAAAAAATTGTTTTCAGTATTTAAATTTAAACAAAAGTTACCCTTACATCCTAGCCCATTTAAATACAATTAGTCAGCTTTCCAAATATGGTCTTAGATAAAATCAGTTCAAGATTGAGTTTGTCTCTGATATAGATATTATTTTCCAACTTTAAGTTTGGTTTCCAATGTCCAAACTTGAAACATATTTTCCAAGATTAGGCTCAAGCCTGAGTAAATTAATCCCCAAGAACAGGCTTCATTATTGACTATCAGTGCATTTAAACTGTTCAGTATTGACTATTGGTCAAATATTCAAGATAAATGACATTCTCATTTAGGAAATTCAGAGAAATTCAAATCAGAACAATCTAATTTCTATGTGGTATAATAGAAATTTTACACTGATTTAACTGTTGATGTGGTCTTTAGCTGCCTGAGCACTAAGTATCTTACCAGTGCTCTTACAATGTAAGACAAAGTTTATGCAAGTCTGTTAAAGGTCAGTGCTTTTTGGAAAGGGGAGGCAATAAGGCATGGAGATAGATACTTCAAAAGACCTTTTCAGGACAAAATTTAGGCTCTAGAAACATTATTGGAAGTTCTATTAACCAAACTCAACTTTTTTCAATGATAATAAAAATTCTCTCAAGGATTTTATGATCACTAATAGACTATTATGAAATCTAATAAATAGTAGTCAAGGCTAGGCCCATTAATATGTTTTTGTCAAAGGTTTAGGAGGGTGGCTTTCTCATAACATATCTAAAGGAAACATTAAAATGAAATAAAAGTAGGTTAGTACCATTGGATCTCTTATTTTATGTTCTTTCCATGTATCATGATTGTTTTTTACCATGCACCTCCACCCCCTGATGGTCCAAGGTATAGCCCTAAACTGTATTCACAAAGAAAAGAAAACATTAAAACAATGAAATTTTTACTTTAGAATATCTAGCATATTCTTATTAATCAAATTATCAAGTTTCCTTCCATTATATTTAAAATCATTTTAAAATAGTATTCTATCAAACAACACCAACATCCATTAGGCAGAGTGGTTTTCATAGGTTGAGAATGCAGCAAACCTGTTTTAACAAAGAAGACACAACACATCACAAGATGATAAATAATAAAAAGATATATTTTGGGCTGTAACCATCAGCCAAAACCAATTGAAAAAAAAAATCAAGTGGGATGTTTCAAAAGTACATAATACACTGAACACAATATTGTTTGATTGAGTCTATATTGTAGTTGGAATGAATTATTTTATATATAGTTAGTTTGAAACATTTTGCATAACTAGCTTTTTTAGCTAGATTACAATAAATAAAAGGAAAATGGGGCCTTTACATTAAATGCTAGATTCAATTCATACTTTACTGAAAGCTGAATAGATTGCTTTGGATGTTTGTCTCTAGATTTGAGTTTTGGGGGAGGGAGGGTAAACATGGCAAAAATGACAATTTAAGTCCACTCTTTTTGAATTTTTAAAGGAATGTAGACCTCCTTAGGACCAGGTCTGAGCTGGGGTTCCCATAGATCCTCTTTTTCACTCCAACGTGACTATATACTCAGTTTTTACAGTTATCTACTTGGTTAATCAAATTGCTTGTTGTAAGTTTGTTATACAAAATAAAATGCACTCCCTGCTGTGGCCAGATCTTGGTAATTGCTGTTTATTGCTTTGAGATCTGAGACTAGTAAGGTGTCATAGAAATTCTATTGCGCGCTAAATGTACAATCAACTATTATGCACTAAGCTCAAATGTGTTTTTTTTTAAGGAATACATCTTGATTGTGGATGGCTAAACTTTTTACTGGTCTTATAAAATTAAAACTAAATGCAAGGATTTCATTCTTAGTCACAACTTTATGAGCTTGTATCCTGGAACTGATGGTTTTTTGTTATTACAATACTGAACACTCTGAAAATAAGTGCTATCAGTGCAATCAAACAATATTTTTTCCAAAGAAAAATAAAGAGCCAAAGACAAGCAAAAATAAAGTCAAATGATAATCAAAACTTCAAAAAATATCATCCATGAATAAATGGAATCCAAAACAAAAAGAAATTACAATGAGTAATCAAGTCAAAATTTAAAACATATAGAATTTACCACTAACAAGAGTAGGGCTAAAACTAGCAGGAATAGACTGATTTTTTAAGATGTAATGATATTCATTCCTGGGAGCCTCAGCAATTTTAGATTTGTTAACATTATAAAAAAGAAAATGTTAATTTTTTTACAGTAAACAACATGTGATACTAGAAGGCTTAGGGAGATGATAATTTTGGTGTCTTCAGAGCCTGAGATTTTAAAGAAGATCAGTGTCGAAAAAGAAGGAATATTTGCACTTTTATCTATATATTGCTTCCTTGAAAGCTTCACTGTTCCCAAGACATTCCATTTTGATAATCTGGATGCCTATAGTGTGTTTTCACTTAGATCTATCTCTTTCTCCAAGCCACTATTCAGCATCAACTCCTTCCTCAACATTTTCTAAAAGTGTCAATTTTTTGCTCTTAGCTATTTCCAAAATTTGGCATATATGCAATTTTGACAGTCTGCCAAAACTGGGAGAATCCAGTGTTACTGGATCTATCTTGCTGGTTAACCATGCATAAATTATAAATCTCATAGAAGCTTACACAGCCAAACAATGTCTCTGCATGAATTGGAGAGAAAATTAGTTAACTTTTTTTTCATCAAAAGTAAATCTGAATTTTCCTTGCTCCAACCCCCCCCCGTATTTTCTAACAGTGCTTGAAGGTTTTAAGTCCATCCCAAAAATTGTTCCCAAGACATTGCTGACAACTTTTTTAATGACCTGATTACATATAGTGTCTTTAGGGTAAACTTTCCACCACAGCAGACTTTACATGACAGTCTTGGAATCAACTCATGAATCAAAATCATCAAGGATTACTGATGTTAAACTTCTTTTTATTTAACTCTTTGAAAGGAGGTGCTATTTATCTTTAATAATAATGACTAATAATTTATTTATAATCCACAAAAACACTGTACAATAAGTATTAGAATGTGGAGTAAAAAATACATTAAATATACACACAAAACATACAAAAACAAAAAGTATTTACTGTAGAAAAATTTTAACATGACGATTATAAGGAGAAAGTCAATTAAGAGCAGTACTTGAGAGCTTCCTGTGTAGCTTTTCCAATATTGATGTTATGCCAGGTATATTATGTTTATTAATTAGAAGTTGTCTTAAGAAATTTTTATAGAACTTGTCTTGGGTTTATAAGGACCAGCTTCTAAGGTATTACCAACTTTGGTGGTAGTTCTTGGAAAATTTTTCAAGTCTATTGCCTTGAAATCTGAATTCTTTTGATGCTTTTACCTAAAATAGTTGAAAAACAAAGTTTTCCTGGTGGAAGCAAAAGAGAAGAGATAAAATCTAAGATGAACATAAGTTATTGCTTTGCGGTCTATTCAACCTGTATCTGCAATATTGGTTCAAATAAACTGTATTGTAATATTTCCTTAAATTTGCAGAATTCTGAAAATCAACCACTCTACTAAAGACACAAAATCAATGCAACACAATATGAATTGAAGCTGAAAAGTCCTTAAGTATCCTGCAGAAAGAATGATACGGATTTATAAGGCTCTCAATAGTTTTTTACCAGCCATGAAATCAGTATATTTTAATCCACAATTGCAGTTCTTTCAAAACCACATGTAAGATCAGTTTTCTCACCAGTTTTTTCAAAACGCGTTTTTAAACTTTCAATTACTATGGACTGTGGTTTGCCCTTTACTAGGTCATAGCTCTTGCTGCAATCCTGATTTTTCATATTCTTTAGTTATCATTATAAAATACATAATAGACACAGAAGGTTCACAAAGCCCAAATGCTGTAGGGAATAGGTACACATTTGTTTGATCCTCATTGAGTGGAAGAGGTTAAATATTTCAGCCTCAAAATTAATGCTAACAAAACAAAAAGTATGGCCATCACCATATTTCTGTTTAATCCATTCTGTGGCAACCAGAATATTGAGCCAGTTATGGTGTTTAAGCATTTATGAGGCACCAACCTCAATACTTGCTCCTGCCACAGAGAAGTCAAGCTCAGAACTGACCAGGCAAATTCATCTTTCAAGAAACTGACCCAAATGCAGTTTAGCCAGCAGTACTATCAGCCAGCTCATGCTAAGCCTTAGCCAACTCATGCTACGGCTATTCAACTATAATGTCCTTTGGCACTTTACTTTGGCTCCAGAACCAGGAACTTAGACTAATACCTTGAAAGACAACTTGTATTCAAAAATGTGTGATTGATGTGCATTCTAGATATCTATTGGGCCCAAAAATACCAATTACTACAAAAAAGCAGAAGAAATCTCAACCACTGGTTGCTGAAGTTATACAACACCAGAAATGAAGATACCTTGAGCATGTAAGCTGCATGCAAAAAGCTTGACAGCCAATTGGGCATCCTCCAGTGACAGCCATGCAGTACCAGAAGTAGAGGATAGCCCAAAAACAGCTTACAGAGCAGCTGCTGAACTATCCTTGCAAATCTCAATGCCTTACTCAATCCTGAATGGGAGGATGCCTGGGCAGCTACAGTGATAAGAGAAGACTCAAGACTTTTCTTGGATGCTCTAAGCACCATTGGAGGCACATGAGTATCTATCGAATAGGGGACCATCAAGAGGGTGGACTCCTAGTCAAGGTAATAACTATTATATTGAAAAGGAGCATAAAAAAGGCATTGGTTGGTGTGTTCATCTTGTTCCTATGTAAGTAATGAAATCATCTCCAAATATTCCCTGGGTTGGACCTTAAGTCACAACATAAGAATTTAATTTTTTTTTTTTTAGAATCAGGCTTTAGCAAAGCTGAGTGGGTCAAATTACTTTTTTGGTCCTTGTGTATGCTGCAGATTTATTTCTGAAAGTTATGCTTATGCTACCTGAAAATTATTATGCCCAATCTTTGATATATATCTTTAAAAATATGGACAATAGGCTTGAAATCTTGGACATAATGCATACGTGTATTAAATAGGATCAACTATATTAAACAGTCATTCCCTTAGTCCTATGAAACAAAACATTTATATTGAATAAAGATAATAAAGGGAGCTCTTTTGTAAAAGCACTAGAAACAGAACATTTACTTAAGACAAAGACAAACACTGGAAAAAATGTGGGAAAAGACATTGACATCAGAGCCCAAAACTATGGTTGGGAAAGGAGCATTGTTTTGTTTTTGTTTTTTTTTTTTGGGGGGGGGGGCAATCCACCCCTCTCTAATCTAGAGAAAGAAACCCTTATATATCCCATGCCTCTTGACTATCTGGATATGGACCCCTCTTGCCCCCCCCCCCCCCCCAATAAAAACGCTTGGGATTGGCGCCTGGCTGGGATTAGATTATAAAACATGAGGACAGGAGTGAATAAACCCATCTAGCATTTGTAGTCTTTAGCACTTGGTAATTGTAAGTTACTTTTACCGATACTTTGGGACAAACAAGATATCTTTGAATGTAAGTGCTAATTCTTGATGTTTTTCTGTCTGTACATCTGTAGTTGAGCTGTATTCTTGTTGTATTCCATGAGACAAAAAATATAATCAAGAAATAACCTAGGTTTTCCTTGTTGAAGACTCATCAGAATCTTTGCATAATTGTAACTATCCTAGTTGACCCCTTGTTAGCTTCTAAAAAAGAGATTTTGCAGCCAAGGTTGGGACAATGAGATTGCCCTTATAAGGTCATGGTCCAAAAAGAATTATAACATATAGCTGTAGATTGTTAGGCTCAGCTGATAAATAGGTTTAGGCTATTTGGGATTTGCAAACTACAATCTTGGAAAAAATTGTTTTCAGTATTTAAATTTAAACAAAAGTTACCCTTACATCCTAGCCCATTTAAATACAATTAGTCAGCTTTCCAAATATGGTCTTAGATAAAATCAGTTCAAGATTGAGTTTGTCTCTGATATAGATATTATTTTCCAACTTTAAGTTTGGTTTCCAATGTCCAAACTTAAAACGTATTTTCCAAGATTAGGCTCAAGCCTGAGTAAATTAATCCCCAAGAACAGGCTTCATTATTGACTTATCAGTGCATTTAAACTGTTCAGCATTGACTATTGATCAAATATTCAAGCTAAATGACATTCTCATTAAGAAAATCTAGAGAAATTCAAATCTTACTTACTTTAGTAAGATTTAAGTTTAAGTAACATTTAAACTGTTCAGCATTGACTATTGATCAAATATTCAAGCTAAATGACATTCTCATTAAGAAAATTTAGAGAAATTCAAATCAGAACAATCTAATTTCTAGGTGGTATATTAGAGATTTTATACTGATTTAACTGTTGATGTGGGCTTTAGCTGCCTGAGCACTAAATATCTTACCAGTGATCTTACAATATGAGACAAGGTTTATGCAACTTTGTTAAAGGTCAGTGCTTTTTGGAAAGGGAAGGTAATAAGGCATGGAGATGGATACTTCAAAAAACTTTTTCAGGACAAAATTTTGGGCTCTAGAAACATTATTGGAAGTTCTATTAACCAAACTCAAGTTTTTTCAATGATAATAAAAATTCTCTCTTGGATTTTATGATCACTAATAGACTATTATGAAATCTAATAAATAGTATTCAAGGCAAAGCCCATTAATAAGTTTTTGTTAAAGGTTTAGAAGGGTGTATAGAAACTATTTTTAAAAGTTTTTAAGAGGCAATAAAAACTATTTTTAAAAGTTTTTAAGAGGCAATAAAAACTATTTTTGAAGGGTAAGGGGATCAGAAACCCCACGAGTGCTTCTAAAACTCCCAAAATTTTCCAGGAATTCCTTTTCCACCTATCTTTGGGTGCCTGTGATTCTGGTTAACTAGTTTTCTTTGTATGGTACCGGTTATAATTTAGAGTCTAAATGTTAGACTCTGTCTAGACTCAAAGGGGAGAAAATACTAAAAAAAGGGTTAATTTAAGGAAAATATTGTAAACATTACCCACATCTTGAAACTTAAGAGAAGAGAAGGGGTATGGGTCATAAGGCATCCACTCCTTGTACATACCTAATCTTTTACAAATTTGTATTATTTTTTTTTATAAATCTTATTCTGTCATTGGTTTTATTTTCAGATTTCTTCACTATCCAAGGCAATAAATAATGTTGAAGTTCCTGCCAAAGAAAAACATATTAGGAGTAAGTTATAATTTTTTTCTTTGGATTTTGACCTTGTAGTTCAAGTTGCCATATCAATTTACTTGTTTTCATAGGCAATGGCACAATGTATTATTATTATTTTATTTTTTTTTTTTTTTTTTTTTTTGGTTTTAGACCAGGGCACTTCATATCAAAGGAGTTGTTATAGGAACTTCGAAAAGGGCTCATTTGATTGGAAATTGGAAGGGCTTGTGCTCTTTGTAATGGTCAAAAGCGTTTGGAGGAAAACTAACACCCCTCTCACACCCACCATTTCTCCAAACACATCCAATAAAAATTTTGAGATAGCCATTTTGTTGAACGTAGTTGGAAGGTCTTGACATTATGTCTTCGAGGATCACACTCCCACCAGAGCCCTCAGGGCAAGGGTTGTAATTTATCCCCTGGGGGTATATAATGTTTTTATAGAAAGTGTTGTTGTAGAAACTTTAAAAATGACTCATTCGATTGGAAGCTGAAATGGCTAGTGCCCTTTTTAGTGGTCGATAGTGATTGGAGGAAAACTAACCCTCCTCTCACGCCCACCATTTCTCCAAACACATCCAATAAAAATTTTGAGATAGCCATTTTGTTCAACATAGTTGAAAGTTTTGGAAATTATGTCTTTGAGGATGACAATCCCCCCACAGCCCTCAGGGTAAGGGTTTTAATTTATACCCTGGGTCATATAAGGTTTATATAGAAAGCGTTGTCATAGAAACTTCAAAAAAGGCTCATTCGATTGGAAATTGAAAGGGCTAGTGCCCTTTTTAATAGTCGAAAGTGATTAGAGTGCAACTAACCCCCTCTCACGCCCACCATTTCTTCAAACACATCCAATCAAAATTTTGAGATAGCCATTTTGTTCAACATAGTTGAAAGTTGTAAAAATTAGGGCTTTGAGGATGACAACCCCCTCCCCCACCACAGCCCTCAGGGCAAGGGTTGTAAGTTATGCCCTGGGGGCATATAAGGTTTTTATAGAAAACATTTTTGTAGAAACTTCAAAAAGGGCTCATTCGATTGGAAATTGAAAGGGCTAGTGCCCTTTTTAATAGTCAAAAGTGATTAGAGGGCAACTAACCCCCTCTCACACCCACCATTTCCCCAAACACATCCAATCCAAATTTTGAGATAGCCATTTTGTTCAACGTAGTTAAAAGGTCCGGAAAATTATATCGTTGAGGATGAAATACCACCCACAGCCCCCAGGGAAACGAATGTAAATTATGACCTTGGGGCATATTAGGTTTTTATAGAAAGTGTTGTTGTAGAAACTTCAAAAGGGCTCATTCAATTGGGAATTGAGAGGGCTAGTGAGTCAAAAGCAATTGGAGAGCAAATGGCCCCCCCCCCATGTCCATCATTTCCCCAAACATTTCCGATTGAGAGGGCTATTTTGTTCAACGTAATTGAAATGTCTGGAAATTATGTCTTTAGGATAAATGCCCTGCGGGCATGTAAGGTTTTTATAGAAAGTGTTGTCATAAAACTTTCAAAAATGGCTTGTTGGATTGGAAATTGAGGGAGTCATTGCCGTTTTTAATAGTCAAAAGTAATTGGAGGGAGCCGTTTTTTATACGTTTTGCCGTATTTAATAGTCAAAGTAATTGGAGGGAGAATACCCCCCCCCCCTGCCCATCATTTCCCCAAACATTTCCGATCAACATTTTAATATGGCCATTTTGTTCAACGTAATTGAAAGGTCTGGAGATTATGTCTGAGGATTACTACCCCCCCCCCCCTCAGGACAAGGGTCGTGTAGTAAGTTATACCCTCTGGGCATATAAGGTTTTTATAGAAATGTTTGTCGTAGAAGCTTCAAAAAGGGCTCATTCGATAGGAAATTGAGAGGGATAGTGCCTTTTTTATTAGTTGAAAGTGATCAGAGTGCAAATAACCCCCCCCCCCCACACCCATCATTTCCCAAAACACTTCCAATCAAAATTTTGAGATGGCCATTTTTTTCCATGTGTTTGAAAAGGTCTGAAAATTATGTCTTTGAGGATGAAAAATCCCTCCCGCAACTCAGGGCAAGGGTTGTAAGTTATGCCCTAGGGGCATAGAGGGTTGTTGTAGAAAGCATGGTCATATAAACTTCGAAGGGGGCTCATTGAATTGGTAATCAGACACTCCAGTGCTCTTTTTAAGAGTTAAAGTGATCAGAGGGCAGCTATCCCCGGCCCCCACACACAAGTCGTATTGTCCCAAAATGAATCTAATAGAAATTTTGAGATAGCCATTCTATTCAAAATAGTCTAAATATCATATAAAAAGGCCTTTGGGGTCGGAACAAACCCCAGAGATTAGGGGCAAGGGTTGTAAGTTATGCCCAGGGGTATTTAAGGTTTTTATGGAATGGATGATTGTTTAACTTTAGAAGAGGCTCATTTGGTTGAAAATTGGAAGTTCTAGTTCCTTTTTTAGTGTCAAAAGTGATGGACAGCATTCGCCCCACCCCTCCTTCTATAACCCTTCTTTTCACCAAATGCATCTGTTTGAAATTATAGAGATATCGATTTTTTTTTCATAATAGTCCAAAGAACATATAATGATGTCTCTAGGGATGACACAACCCCCCAGCACCATGGGGATAGGGTTGTAATTTATTTTATGAGGGCATATAAGGTTTTTATTGAATGGGTGGCCCTGTACATATCATATGAGGCTTATTTGATTTTAAATCGGAATTTATAGTGCCCTTTTAAGAGTCAAAGTGATTTGAGAGCAAACAGCACCCCCTCCACGGTCAGCATTTGTCTTAACACCTCCAATCAAAATTTGGAGATAACAATTTTATTCATCGTAGTTGAAGGTTTTGGAAATTATGTCTGTGAGGAAGACAATGCCCCTCCTAAAGCTCTCAAGGAAAGGGCTGTAAGTTATGACCTTGGGGCATATAAGGTTCATATAAAAAATGTGGTCGTATATACTTTGGTGGGGACTCATTGAATTGGTAAACATAAGTTCTAGTGCCCTTTTTAAGAGTCAAAGTGATCATAGCGCAGCTATCCCCCCCCCCCACAAACACACAAACACGTCGTGTTTTCCTGAGATATTTCCAATAGATATTTTGAGACAGTTATTTTATTCAAAGTAGTCCAAATAGCATATAACAAGGCTTTAGAGGTTGATACAAGCCACCAGAGCCTGAGGGCGAGGGTTTTAAGTTATCCCCCTGGGGCATTTAAGCTTCTTATGGAAGGAATGGTTTATAAGCTTTAGAGGTGGCTGATTTAGTTGGAATTGGAAGTTCTAATTCCCTTAAAAGAGTCAATAGTAATGGAGGTCAAGTAGCACCCACCCACGCAACTACCCCTCTTTTCACCAAATGCATCTGATTGAAATTGTGCGATGGCAATTTTGTTTAAATAGTCCAAAGAACGTATAACAATGCTTCCAAGGTTGGCACACCCTCCCCCCTACCAGAGCCCTGCGGCAAGGGCTTTAAGTTATGCCCTGGGGGGTATGTAAGGTTTCTATGAAATGGGTGGTCCTATTAAATTCAGATAGGTCTCATTTGATTTTAAATTGGAAGTTATAGTGCCCTTTTTAAGAGTCAAAGTGATTTAGGAAACCCCACCCCACGCCCATCGTTTCCCATAACAAATATCCAAGCAAAGTTTTGAGACATCAATTTTTTCAGCATTGTTGAAAGGTTCAGTAATTATGCGTAGCAATAGTTGTAGTGTTGTAGTAGCATGCTGCATTAGTAGTAGTATGCAAATAGCACCTTTTTTTCAACATTCGCTTCAAAACACGATGGTATTTCAGCTCAATACCATCAACCGGTCCTGAAGAATTGCTGATATGTCCTCTTGACAACCTATATGGGCATAGTGTGTTTCGATTTATTTCAATACAGTTTCAATATTGCCCAAAATTTTTGCCTTAATACACTTAGGTTTATTATTTGTAGTAGTAGCACCATTAAATATAGTTGTAGCAGTAGGAATACAGTTAATAGTAGTAGTCTTAGCTTTAGTAGCAGTAGCAGTAGTTCTAGGAGTAGAAGCATTAGTATTATGATGCAAATATTGTCTTTTGGTTAGTATTGGAGGATTATTGTGCGGGGTCACCACTTTTAAAGGCAAAAACGGCGCAAAGAGTTGCTATGCCACTTACTGGTGGGTGAGATCCCTCGCTGGCCCCAAATTAGTGGGATTTCCGCGGTTATTCCAACGGTTCTGTATACTAACGTGATCGGATGGTCTATGGCCACCTTTAAAGCCAAAGTTTACCGATAAGATTTTCTAATTAACCCTTTAGTTTCGACCTAAGCTGAAAAGTTAAAAGAATACATAGAAAAGTCTTACTGTATTAACAATCACGCTGTATATAAAGAACTGACTAAAAAATGGACACTTCCTCACAGCCCGCTAGCCGCAGCACGCGGCGGGGGTTACGAGGGTGGTAATGAATCTTTACAGCCAATCCTTGGACTTACCAATCTACTGGCTGACCTCCCTAACTGCGCAATTTTTCCCTCGTGGTCTATTAAGCACGTACGCAGTTAAAAGGACCCAAAATGGCGTCAAAAAATAATAGGAAAATTAATATTTATTACTTCAAGAAGGAAAATAAATAAGGGGTCCAAAGAAATGAATCTGGGAGGGACATTTATCTGACAAAACTGGGACCAAGGGTTCCAACACCTCCCTCCTAAGATAAATGGCCCACATCCCCGTTGGATTGGCTGGAAATTCAAACACAATATCAAATTAAAATAAATACTAAATTTCCTTTTTATCTTCCTCTGGTCTTCCAGGTCTTCCAGGTTTATTTCTTCCTGAGAGCTCCTGCCGTGCAAGGGTTTCTGCCCTGCCGAGTAGTATGGGGTACTATGAAGTTTTCCTCATCTTTCAGCAGCTTTTCTTCCTCCTCTGTTGGAAATAATTGCAGGATGTCGTCCTCGGGACTCGTAGAAATTGATTGTGCGCAGCACAAATTAAAAACCAAAATTTTTTTGCTCTCACGAATTTACATTTGAGAGGAGCAGAGAATCAGTTTCTGGCACATGTGATGATGCCAGCCATCGTGAAAAATTGGCTGCACTAGCCTCTTAATTTCCATCTGTGGAAACAACCCCATATCTTAATCAAAAAGTAAATTGCCCCTTGGCATAATTTCAAATACTCTAAGGCCGAAAATGCAAAGGCCTGTGACAACGATAAGGGTACTGGGAATGAAGTAGAATTTTGAGTGAACCATGAATCGCCTTTTTTCTGGGTTCCCTCCCCTGGGATAATCAAATGCAGAATATGCGTTGATGCTAATTGAAAATGAAATTTGGGTACATCTCCCACTGAATACAATTTGCCGGAAATAATTGTCGATTCCCATGAATAATAACAGCTATAAATAGGGTTACTGGACAAAGGTTTGGATGAAGTATGAAGTGACTGGGAGAGAGTATCCCCCAAGGACTCCAGATCAGAAAGGCAAAATCTCGGTAAAGGGATCACAACTTGTCCATCAGTTGTGCATCGAGGAAAAGGGCTATCTTTCGTGACTTCCCGCAGGGGATCTTCCCCAAGGGATTCCTCCTCCTCATAAAGGACCGATATATCTTTTGAATTGATAATACTAATCTCAGATTCATTTCCAAATTTTTCCAATCCGACTCGACATTTAATATCTCCCAATTTTCCCCCAACCCGTTGTAGGTCATTAACCTCTCTTTGTAACCATCTTCCTTTATTCCCCATGGGTCTTTGACCTCTTTTTCCCCCTTATTGTCTATGTTTTCAAGGCACAGCCCATCCAACATTTTATTTTTCCCCCTATTATTTATATATCTCTTTATTCCAATCAATTTTTCCCCTTATTGTCTATGTTTTCAAGGCACAGCCCATCCAACATTCTATTGTTTTTCGCCACTGCAGGCTGAATCTCCAAATTCTGTCTGTTCTTTGTATTTCTCTTTTCGTTTCTACTTTTCTAAATTCTATCATTCGCGCAAAATAATAAATCACCGTTATATCTATTTTTACTCCAGTGTCCACTATCTTTGACTGCATTGCTTCATTGTAGCTCCGTTTAATATCTCTTTTCTCTCTCTTAGTTTTCTTTTGTTTTGTAGTAGCATTAAATAAATCCCCATGAAATCTGAATTGGACTTCAGTGTCCATCCTTGACTGCATTTCTTCATCGTATCTCCGTTTAATTTCTTGTTTCTCTCTTTTAGTCTTCTTTATTCTTACCGCAGAAACAATTATTTCATCATCAAATGGGAATTGAACTCTGACATTTGGTTTTTCATATTCTACTAAAATCTCTCGAACTTTCCGAGGAAAAGCGCGTACAATAAATTTTGTCTCCTTTCTCTCTGGTACAATCGGTGTT
The DNA here is from genome assembly GCA_027921565.1 of Artemia sinica. Classification (NCBI taxonomy): domain Eukaryota; kingdom Metazoa; phylum Arthropoda; class Branchiopoda; order Anostraca; family Artemiidae; genus Artemia; species Artemia sinica. The sequence continues at coordinate 7,743 of JAPEVW010000776.1, read as the reverse complement.
TCATTTTGGCCTGTACTTGTTCGCGTCTCATATTCATTAAAAGTGTTCTCATGTTTTCTATTATTTGCAAATTTTCCTGAAAAATCAATTTCGCACGTCTTATTTTCAATATTATATTTTCTATTTATTTCTGCACCCCTTTGTGGATCATCGACATTTTGAACCCGCGTATCAAGTATTTCGTTTTTCCAACAGGGTGGCAAAGCCTTCCCATTTGTTTTATGGGCCGGTTCATCTCCCCCCATAGTTAGCGAAGTATTATATTTTCTCGTAAAAGTGTTTAATGTTTAGTAATTTTCGTTTTCTCTCAATTGATTCTTAGACAAATTATTATGGCTATCTGACAGCCTAGAAGTTAGTTGTGATAAAATCTCCCTTTCTGGAATTCCCCAGCGGGCTTCTATTAGACCTATCATGGTTCTTTTAAACTCTTGGTGATATCTTTCTTCTTTCTCTCTAGCTATTTTTTCTTTCTCTCTTTCTTGTCTATCTCTTTTGTCTTCTCGTTCTCTGGCTATTCTCATTTCCTTCATGAAATTTAATATTTGTTGTCTCTTATCTTTCTCCCTTTCTTTTCTATCTCTCTCTCTCTTTTTTTCTATGGGCTTCACTCGCCCTTTTAATCTCATCTTTGTCCGACATAATTTCAAAATTTCTTTTGTCATTATTTCTTTTCAATTCCTTTTCTGAATTCATTTGTTCTATATCTGTCCTATCTCTATCCGGCAACTCCCCTTCATTTGGCACAGCCTCTGAGGGATGAGTTCGTCTTGTTTTTGCATCTATTATGTCTTCTTTGTTTATTTCGTACCCTCTCATTTTATCGCGTATACTTCTCTCTGATTATATTATCTCTTATTCAATTAGTCAATCTTGGTAAGTTCAAAAACTGTCACGCAAAAATTATGGTACGCAATTACTATTGTGAATTATCAGCTCCGTGTAATGAGATTCAACAATTTTTCAAATAACCGGAATGTCTAGACTTCATTTGGGAATAACGACTTCTTTCACAACAAGCAGTTTTAAGCGAGTGAATTATATCTCCGAAAAACCAATTAACAGGGGTTGGACGAGAAAATAATCAGAAAAACCGCGCGAATATTCCACTAGTGAATTAGCTGGACTAAACTCAAACAGGGGAACTACCCTACAAAACAAATCACGTATCTTTCCTGGATACTCATATTCCAAATATAATCTCCTCCTGGGCAGATTACTCAATGGGACAAGTGCTTCCCACCTTTCTTGTCCAATATGCGCATAAACTGACAAATTCTCCTAATTTGCCGTCCTCAATACTCTTATAACTTTCGTCACTGAAGATTATCTCTAAGTCCGCCAATTCACTCAAATAATAGCCCAACTTTCAACGTTTTCTTATCTGTCCTTAAACCCTGTATTACTTTTAAATACGGAGATTCCCCCACTGTAGACTCAACTCATTAATTTCACTCTGTTCTTTTTTATTTTTGTCTAACAAGGCCCACAGCCCATTATAGACTTTCATAATTTTATTAATTAAATGCGTAACAAATGAAACTCAGAGAGGAGAGAAAGTAACAAAATGAAAAATAAAATCAAAAAGGGTGAAAAAACGAGGATTTTGTCAGCCAGTGGCGAATCATGAAGATGACAAAATATAAGCAAATATTTCGACAAGGACCTCCGCCAAGTCGTCCTCAGTGCTAAACAAAAAAGAAAAAAAAACACGAAAATCTAACCTTTCGAAGTTTACCCTACAAAGTTTACTCTTTGTAGGTAAACTTCGAAAGGTTAGATTTTCGTGTTTTTTTTCTTTTTGTTTAGCACTGAGGACGACTTGGCGGAGGTCCTTGTTGAAATATTTGCTTATATTTTGTCATCTTCATGATTCGCCACCGGCTGACAAAATCGTCGTTTTTCTCCCTTTTTGATTTAATTTTTCATTTTGTTACTTTCTCTCCTCTTTGAGTTTCATTTGTCATGTATAGCCAGTGTGGTCTAAGAATGTTTTTGCATTAAATGCGTAATTTCGTCTTTTTATATGTCACCACAATAGGCTATTTTTGTAGGCCAAATTAATCGTCTCTTCGAAAACGTGGAATTCTTTTATTATCAACGCTGTTAATAATTCCTGTTTTTGCTGCCACCACTTTTTGGAGGATTATTGTGCGGGGTCACTACTTTTAAAGGCAAAAATGGTGCAGAGTTGCTATGCCACTTACTGGAGGGGGAGATCCCTCGCTGGCCCCAAATGGGATTTCCGCGGTTACTCCAACGGTTCTGTATACTAACGTGATCGGATGGTCTATGGCCACCTTTAAAGCCAAAGTTTACCTATAAGATTTTCTAATTTACCCTTTAGTTTCGACCTAAGCTGAAAAGTTAAAACAATACATAGAAAAGTCTTACTGTATTAACAATCACGCTGTATATAAAGAACTGACTAAAAAATGGACGCTTCCTCCCAGCCCCCTAGCCGCAGCACGTGGCAGTGGTTACGAGGGTGGTAATGAATCTTTCCAGCCAATCCTTGGACTTACCAATCTACTGGCCGACCTCCCTAACTGCGCAATTTTTCCCTCGTGGTCTATTAAGCACGTACGCAGTTAAAAGGACCCAAAATGACGTCAAAAAATAATAGAAAAATTAATATTTATTACTTAAAGAAGGAAAATAATTAAGGGGCCCAAAGAAATGAATTTGGGAGGGACATTTATCTGACAAAACTGGGACCAAGGGTTCCAACAGTTAGTTCAGCATCTCCCACAACAAGCACAGTAAGTTTTAATTTCACAAACGAATCTGCTCCTATGATATTGCTGATATGCCCTTTTGACAACCTGCATACTGATGGCAGGTTGTCATCCGTACAACAGAAATATTCTCTGACAATTTTACCTCCATACCTTCATAGGTTGTGGATTTTGAGCTAGCCAGGAGACACTGTGTGTATTCATTTAATGCTGCTTCTACGGTTACTGTAAATAACGACACTAATGCCATTAAGGTGAAACTTTTAGGAAATGTTTGGGGGAGTTTCAATTAAACGAAAAACATATATGCATGCAGGTATTAAAAGGGCATATAAGCACTATTGGGTATATAATGACACAGGCAGCGATGCTCTATCATATCCAGTAATATCATTGATATTTTAGAGGAGCTAATTTGACTGAAAATTAAAAGTTCTAGTGCCCTCTTAAGAATCAAAAGTGATTGGAGGGTAATCAGCCCTCCTCTTTAGCTCATAATTTTCCAGGTACTTCCAATGTGTCTTAAAAATTTTAAGAAAGCCATTTTGTTCAGCATAGCTGAATGGTCTAGTAACTATATTTCTATATATCTAGTAAGGAGAAAGTTTCAGGAAATTCTTAGGGGGATGTTGAATTAAATCTACACATGTTATGTGTATGCAAGCTGTCAAAACATAATAAGGGCATGCAGGCTATCAAAAGTATTTAGTTGAAACTATCAGGACGTGTCGAGAGGACATTGAACTAATGTAAAAAGTACTATGTGAATACTGCTACTGCAACTACTACTAACACTATTATTATTGCTGAGGCTAAGGGTATTGAAATGAATTATTCTGGGATTATTGAGGGTGGTTTTGCCATCAATAATTTGAAACACCCTATGCACAAGCAGGCTGTCAAAAGAGCGTATCAACAGTTTTTAAGGAACAGCTTAAAGCATTAAGATGAAGCTTTCAGGGCACTCTGAGGGGGACTGAACTAAAACAAAACGGAGTATGCACATGCACATTATTAAATAGGTGTATCAGCAATATCCTTGAGACACCTTAGGGTATTAAACCAAAACTTTCAGACCTACTAATAATGCTACCACTTTTGCTTCCATTGAAATCAAAATAGTCTAAGTTTATCCAGGTTGTCAAAACGCCATAGGCAGGATATCATAGGACTTGAATAGGGTATAAAGTAGAAACTTCCAGGGAAAGTTTATGTTACTATGAAACTAAATCGAAAGGCACTATTACTATAAATCGAAAGGCACTATTACTACTGCTGCTACTACTATTGAACTAAATGAAAAGGGTTTAAGTACATTCAGGATGTCAAAATGGCATAGATACAATTTCTTCGGAACAGAATAAGGTATGAAGTTTTATTTTTCAGGGGAAGTTGAGAGGGTGTAAAACTAAATCATGTGGTTAGTTGCGTATTTCGAATGTCAAAAATGGCAATATCCTTGTAAGAACTAGTGGATATTAGGATATTAATATGAAATTTTCAGAGGATATGTCTAACAAAATCATAGCTCAATATTTATGCATACAGGTTATCAAAATGACATATCAACAATATCTCAGGAACGGCTGAGGGTATTAGATTGAACCTTTCAGGGCTAGTACAAATACTACTACTATAACTACTACTCATGCTACAACTATTACCGCTGCTACTGTGAATGTTTAAGACTGTGACTGTTTGTCACTGTATCCCACTGTGACTGTGTAAAAGTCTGTGAATTTTAGTCTCCCACTCTCACAGGCCGAAGACCCTTTGTGGGCGTCTAAAGTTCTGTAATTTTTCTCTGTTCCTTTTCAATAAATTGATTGATTGAATTTGTGACTACTTGTGACAACGAAAACTTGCAACTGCGACTGTGACTGCTTGTGACTACTTAAAACTGTGATATCGACTGCATGTGACTTTGACTACAAAAACCGCTTGCATCTGTAGCTACGTACAACCGCGACTACTGCCACGTGCAACTGTGGCAGTTGCAACAATCGACTGCATGTGACTTCGACTGCAAAAATCGCTTGCGTCTGCAGCTACTTACAACTGCGACTACTCCCACGTGCTACTGTTGCAGTTGCAACAGTAGGCTGTATGTGACTGGACTGCAAAAACTGCTTGCGTCTGCAGCTACTTACAACTGCGACTACTGCCATGTGCAACTGTGGAAGTTGCAACAGTCGACTACATGGGACTTTGACTGTAAAAACCGCTTGCGTCTGTAGCTACGTACAACCGCGACTACTGCCACGTGCAACTGTGGCAGTTGCAACAGTCGACTACATGTGACTTTGACTGCAAAAACCGCTTGCGTCTGCAGCTACTTACAACTTCGACTACTGCCACGTGCAACCGTGACTACAAAACCTTGACACAGTGAGAGTGACTAATTGCAAATGCGAGTATTTGTGACTGTTACTGCAACAAAATGGAGCTGTGACCGTGTCTACATGCAACTTTGACTACTTGTAACTGCAGCTGTGTTTACTTGTGACTGCTTCTAGTGCTGTTACTAATACTACTGCTACTGCTGCTACTACTACTACTAGTACTGTTGAAGTAAATCAAAAGAGTTTAAATGCATCTTGGTTGTCAAAATGGCATAGATGCGATATCTCAGGAATGAAATAGGGTTTTAAGTTGAAACTTTTAGGGAAGTGAAGGTGAAGCAAAACTAAATCAAAATAAACTATGTGTGTTCAGGTTGTCAAAAGGATGTGTGCACAATATCTCAGGAAAAGCTTAAGGTATTGCATTGGACCTACAGGATATGTTTTTGGGTATGTCAGTCTAAACTAAAAGGCAGTATCTACATCCATTTTTGTCCAAAAGGCACATCTGTGATATCTCTGGAACGGCTAAGGGTATTTAGTTAAAATTGTCGGGGTATAATGAGTCTGAAACCGAACTAAATGAAAATACGCTCTATGCATCCAAGGTTATCAAAAGGGTGTATCTTCGATATCTCGGTCTTCAATTATCTATGAGTCGAAACAGGAAGCTAAAAATGTTAAATTAGTAGATATGAATTTGACCAAGTCAACAAGCAAATTGGATACAAAAACAATGTTATCAAACAGTTCGTGGTAACGAACTGTAAGTAAGGAGCGACCCGGCTCAATGGTAACCGAAACTCTAGAAAACGGTATTTTGATACAAATAGATACATCAAAAGAATCGTATTTTAATGCTGATTTCAAATATATAAGTTTCATCAAGTTTAATCCTTTCCATCAAAAGTTAGGCGCCTGAGAAAATTTGGCTGATTTTCGAAAAAGGGGGAAAGACCCCCTAAAAGTCATAGAACCTTAATGAAAATCACACCATCATATTCCGCGTATCAGAGAACCCTACTGTAGAGGTTTCAAGCTCCCATCTACAAAAATGTGGAATTTTGCATTTTTTGCCAGAAGAAAGATCACGGGTGCGTGTTTATTTGTTTGTTTGTTTGTTTTTTTTTTTTTTTCCCCAGGGGTGATCGTATCGAACCAGTTGTCCTAGAATATCGTGAAAGGGCTCATTGGAATGGAAATTGAAAGTTCTAGTGCCCTTTTTAAGTGACCAAAAAAAATGGAGGGCAACTAGGCCCCCTCCCACGCTCACTTTTTTCCCAAAGTCACCTGATCAAAATTTTGAGATAGCCATTTTGTTCAGCATGTTCGAAAATATTATAAGTATGTCTTTTAGGATGACTTAATCCCCCGAACTTCCCGGGGGAGGGCTGAAAGTTATGAACTTTACCCAATGTTAACATATAGTATTGGTTATTTGGAAGTATACAGACGTTTTCAGGGGAGATTTTTCCTGGTAGTGGGGGGGAGGGGGGGGGGTGGGTGGGTCAGGGGTTATTTGGGAGGAGTCTTTCCATGAAGGAAGTTTTCATGGGGGAAGGGACATTGCTATGAAGGGGACGCCGGACTTCCCAGCATTATTTAAAAAAAGATCATAAATTTAATATAAAAAAAACAAGTATTTCAACTGCAACAGCAGCAACATCGAAACTTTAAACGAACAGAAAATATTACATATATAATTGGGTTCACCCCGTAGTCAATGCCTCGCTCTTTAAGCCAAAGATTTTTTAGTACTTTCATAAGAGCTATTTATTCTAATTAACGGCCTTTGTGATTAAGCGGTCATTTCTAAAGAATTGGAACAGGATTTGAACTTTCGCTTAAAGAGCAAGGTATTGACTAGGGGGCGAACCCCCTAATAAATGTATTAAAAATATATGAATATAGAAGTTCGTTACGTAAGTTAATTCGTAAGTTACGTATATTTATTACTAATAAAAACGTTCGTAAATAAAATTAAACAAGTTTCGAGAAAGCCATTTAACTAAATAAAAGTAAATTAATATGACAATTTTGTTTTAATTATTCATGTACGGTGAGCCAAGATCAAAACCTGCATTTATTCAAAAACGTTCAAAAATTAAATAAAAAAAACAAGTTTTTTAAACTGAAAGTAAGGAGCGACATTAAAACTTAAAACGAACAGAAATTATTCTGTATATGAAAGAGACTGTCCCCTCCTCAACGCCTCGCTCTTTACGCTAAAGTTTGACTCTGTCTCACAACTTTATTTTTTAAAACAATAAAAACTTTAGCGTAAAGAGCGAGGCGTTGAGGAGGGGACAGTCTCTTTCATATACAGAATAATTTCTGTTCGTTTTAAGTTTTAATGTCGCTCCTTACTTTCAGTTTAAAAAACTTGTTTTTTTTTTATTTAATGTTAACATAAGATTGACTTACAGTTTTTACTGAAGGGTATGGGATAACAACTAATAAAGACTTTGGTGTGAGTGTTTTTTGTTAGTTTCTTTATCGACCTGAAAATGTAAATCTGCTTCTGAACATTTGCGCATGAATCTACTTCGGGGAGAGGGAGTTGGTGGGGGGGGGGGTTAAATTCTAAAAATTAATCCAAAAAACTGTTAAGTTATTTGAGCAGTATACGAAACAACTTGAAAATCGTTAAAGTCTTGATTTTG
>JAPEVW010000777.1:30000-50000 GCA_027921565.1 Artemia sinica | reverse complement strand
TAAAAGTGCCAATTAGACGAGGTTTGCCCCCCCCTGGAATTCAGCTTATATGCGCCCATGTTCTCTGATACGCTGAATCTGATGGTGTAATTTTCATTAAAGTTCTATGAAATTTAGGTGCTGTTTTTTCCCTTTTTTTCAAAAATCAGGAAAAATTTCGCAGGCTCGTTATCTTTGATGGGTAAGACTAAGCTTAATGAAATTTAGGGGGCGTTTTCTCCCTTTTTTTTGAAAATAAGGCAAATTTTATTAGACGCCTAACTTTTGATGGGTATATACGACTAAACTTGGTGAAACTTATATATTTGAAATCAGCATAAAAAAAGCCGATTTTTTTTTGATATATCTATTGGTATCAAAATGCCGTTTTTTAGAGTTTCGTTTACTATTGAGGCGGGTCGCTCCTCACTTACAGTTTTTTTTTTATCACGAACTGTTTGATATGTAATAAGATGCGTATGCAACGTATAAGATGTATGTAATAAGAAAAGATATGCCTATAAAGGGAAACAGAGGGATTACTTGTAAAATACGCAGTGACTCGACTTCTTTTCGTTATTTTTACTGGATAAAAATTTCATAGGAAAGAAACCAATTAAGTCTTTGAACCACATACGCTCATCCTCTGAAACAAATTCATTTGGTTTAACTTCCCCGCCTATTACAGTTTTAAAACTAATTAGGGTCTTAATGCTTGGCTATTTGTCTCTCCGGAAATAAGGAACAATATGATTGGCTTATGTAAGTACATTCTAAGACCACACTGACGCATGAAATAAGGAAAAGAAGGATGTAATAAATGAAAAATAAAAATATTTCGACAAGGATCTCCGCTAAGTCGTCCTCAGTGCTCAGTAAAAAAAAAAAAAATATAACCTTTTTGAAGTGAACTCTACAATAAGAGAAAAGATACTGAATTGAAACAAACCAGCTAGAAATAAATGAAATACAATTGACCAATTGGGTTGGACAAGTATTCTATGCTTTGCAATAGATTTTGCCTGTGTTGGAACCTTGATTTTCATTAGATATGCGGACAGGTTGTCCGCATATACAACAAAACTAAAATGTTTTGTTTTGTTAAAATTGTGCCAAAAAATTCCTGAATGTACCACATTGTACCAGAACCTCTAAATTTTACCAAGAAACGGTAAAATTGTACCCCGTTGGCAACGCTGGTGAGAAGTCAAACTTATATTTTTTAAACGATATATCACTTTTTATATAAATGTAGATAGTATATATTTCAACATCATAAAACTGATCACCTGAAAAATTTGATTTTTTCTCAGATGCTGCCTTTTATTTGGGATTTACCAAATTAGTTGATGAAACAGGAATATCAGACAAATATAGCTCGTCCTGAAACAAATTAGTTTCAACTGAGTTTCGCTATTATCCAACCAAAAAATATATCAATTTTGTTAGAAGCCCCCCTCGCTTAAAATAAAATTGAAAATTAAATATGGTGGTTAAAAAAATTGCTAAAACTGTTCTACTGAAAATTTGGATTTTACTCAGATGCTCGCTTTTATTTTAGATTTCCAGATGATTCATAAAGACAGAAATATCGGACTAAGGTAATTCGTCTTGAAAGAACTCAATTTTAATTGAATTTCAGCCGTTACTCAACCAAAAATCTATTAAATTTGTTATGAGGCCCCCCCCCCTTACTTAGAAGAAAAAAATAAAAATTTGAAAATTAAAGTAGTGTTTTTTAAAAAACCAAGCTTTGTAGTCACATTAAATTAATCTGTAAAGAAATTTCAGGCTTTGAATATGCAATGCCCAGTAAAAGAGTACAAGTAAAGCAGTGCTATAAACAAATTAGGGCTTCAGGAGCAGTTTCAGGAGCAGTGCTTCTGTATAAGCATGTATTCTTTAACAGTTGAATACGATAAAATGGACACAAGTAGCTTCGTCTATTAGAAGAATCAATAAGAAAACCTAATTACAATTATTAAAAATGTCAGTGGGTTTTCAGGGGGGCAACTGTCCCTCCCAGACCTCGGCTTGCCTCCTCGGCTTCTGCTAAAGAGTGAGGGCCAATAGGCCTAAATTCAGGTCGAAACTGGATTTGATATTATCAATTCTTACTCTGCAAGAAGGAATACCTCTCTTTAGGATAGAAACCCAATGTTCTATTTAAACTATTCTCCTTACAGGGTAGGCTCCTAAGGCTATTATTTACTTAATTTATCTAAGGGCACCCTCTTTTCATTCACAAAGTAGTCCAACGATAAGGACAAAAGAAAAGAAAATAACTAGATAGGTTCTTATAATTGAGACATTCAGAAACACTACAGGTAGAAGAAGGCAATCTCTACATCAAAAATAAGAAAAACTAAGGTAATTACGAAGAATCGAATGGAAAAGGGGGTGAGAGAAGAATTTTAACGGGTCAAAGCCACATTCAAAGGGAGAACTCTTTTCACGATCAAGAGAGGTTATTTTATTTACTAGGACCCTAGGGTTGATATAGCAAAAACAATAATTAAAATTCTCAATCAAACTAAAAGAATATCTTCCCTACCAGGTACTCTTGATTGGAAGTCAAGTATAATATTGTTAGATTTGTTTATTTTAATATTGTCAAGATTTTTTTGTTTTAAAAACAAGGACTTCTTACAGTCTTACGAAAGCTTTTTCTAATCTGACAAAATGAAAACTTTCATTCCTTTCTGTATTTTTTCATTTACAATATCTTCATGTCTGATTATTATTTTTTATTATTCAGTTTGGTAAAATCCGTTAAATAAAAATAGTGAATTTACAAAAAAATGTATGTATATATATGAAATTTCATAGAAATCTTTGGATTAGTTCTAAGTCTTGTTTAGGACCACACAATCATATCTTATCAAGGATATCAACAACTTCTTTTCCAAGGTCCCTCAGAGAAATGTCAATAAAAAGCTATGTTTGCTTCTTCTTATTTGAAATTTATTATCAGCAATTAGCGTACAACTGCTAATTATTTGTGTTTGTGGAGGTTAACCAGCAACAGTTACAACTACAAATAAATACATAATTTGTTAATTTCTTACAATATCTAATTTTCTGTGATCGCGTTCAATCTTTGACTGTTGACTAGACATTGCCTTACAATTTCCGATGCTAAACAAGCTTTTCTTTGTACTTTTGAAATAAATTTATTTTAAAGCCATTAGTTTACAATTGCTAGATACTGGTTTTTTTAATATAATTGTAATAATTTATTATAATATAATTTATAATGTAATAATTTATATAATTTATTATAATTTTTTAAATATAACTGGTTTTTTATATATTCGCTCTTTACGCTAAAGTTTGACTCTGTCTCACAACTTTATTTTTTAAAACAATAAAAAACTTTAGCGTAAAGAGCGAGGCGTTGAGGAGGGGACAGCCCCTTTCATATACGGAATAATTTCTGTTCGTTTTAAGTTTTAATGTCGCTCCTTACTTTCAGTTTAAAAAACTTGTTTTTTTATTTAATATGAATATAACTTGATGCTCCTTCTATCACTGATTCTAGATGTATTGAATAAAGAAAAGTTTTTAAGGAGCAACATTAAAACTTAACACGAACAGATATTATTTCGTATATGAGGCCCCTCGTCAATACCTCGCTCTTTACGCTAAAGTTCGAATTTTGTTCCAATTCTTTAAGAATGGACCCCTGAATCACAAAGGTCGTTTAATTAGAATAAATGGCTATTTTGAAAGTACTAAAACACTTTAGCCTAAAGAACGAGGTATTGATGAGGTGTGTGAACTTCCTCAAATACGTAATAACTTCTGTTCATTTAAGTTTTAAAGTTGCTCCTTACTTTCAGTCGAAAAAAAACTTGTTTTTTTTTTTTGTTCAATTTTTGATTGTTTTTTCAAATAATGGTTGGAAATCCAGCACCCCTTCATGGAAATTGTCTTCCCCCATGAAAAATTCCTTCGTGGAAAAAGATACGCCCACGTAACCCCCTCCATCCGACCCCCCCCCAGAAAAAATCCCACCATGAAAAAGTCTGTATACTTCCCAATAGCCAATACTATATGTAATGAATGGGCAAAGTTCAGAACTTGCAGTCCTTCCCTGGGGACTGTGGGGATAAGTCATCCTCAAAGACATAGATATTAGATTTTTTCTACCATGCTGAACAAAATTGTTATCCCAAATTTTGACTAGGTGACTTGGGAAAAAATTAGCGTGGGAGGGGGTTCAGTTGACCTCCAATATTTTGGTGACTTAAAAAGGACACTAAAACTTTTGATTTCCGTTCAAATGAGCCCTCTCGTGACATTCTAGGACACTGGGTCCATACGATCACCCCCGGGGAAAAAAAACAACAAATAAACGCGCATCCGTGATGTTTCCTCTTGGCAAAAAAAACAAAATTCCACATTTTTCTGATAGGAGCTTGAAACCTCTTCAGTAGGGTTCTCTGATACACTGAACTTGATAATGTGATTTTCATTAAGATTCTATGACTTTTAGGAGATGTTTACCCTTTTTTAAAAATAGGGCGAATTTCCTCAGGCTCGTAACTTTGATGGGTAAGACTAAAACTTTATGAAACATAAGATCCGATTCTTTTGATGTATCTCTTGGTATCAAAATTCCGTTTTTTAAACTTTCGGTTACTATTGAGCCGGGGTCGCTCCTTAATTTCAGTTCGTTACCACGAACTGTTTGACTAATCGCCACGCTTAAAAATGCACCTCTGTTTCCCCTGTTGGGACTATACATACAGCCCCAGTTGGTTCAAAATATCAAGGAAAAACCAGATATGCAAATAAACCTACACTGTCCAGTGTATTGCCCAAGGAGCGCTGGGGTGTATGTGCAAGGATAGTGATTAGACTATTTGGAATCGGCGTTAAGAGGCGCATCGAGTATTATGTTAATTTTTTAGATTGCGAAATGAATTGCGGAAACGAAGATATGCCCTTTGTTACTTTTTGATTTTAAATTCGATGTCAGCAATTAGTGCATAACTGTTACTTATGCAACATTTTCGAGGTGTTAACCAGCAACAATTATGACTACAAGCTAAAAATCTAGGTTCTGTGATTTCTTTGTAAGTTTTCAGCAGCTAAGCTTTCTGCAACTGTTTGGTAATATTCTTTGGCACGAGTTAGCTATTATTCTTACTAAAACCATAAGTTATTGCTATTAAATTACTATAATTTTTGAAATTTAATTCTTTGCACGGTTCCCCAGAGGTGGATAGAAAACAGTAAAGCATTGATAAATTAATAATGTGCTTGGCAACTTACTACCCAGAGGTGTCAATTCTCGGAAATGTATGGGGGCGGCAGTATTTATTTTTTCGAGATCTAGTAGGTAGCGTAAATTTGATATTCTGTTTATATTTTTAATGGAAATACAAAAAGGGATTTTTCAATAAAAAAAGGATTTTCAAGAATCTAGGGGCCAAAAATATCTGGAGGACAAATACCCACCCCCCAATTGACGTCACTAATCCTACCTCTCCTGTTAAATATTTTGTAAATAAAGGATCGGTAGCCCTTATTTAAATTTAAAATTAGCCACATTTAATTTTCATATTTTGAGGATTTTTACTTTCATAGTAGGTTTTAAAACAGTTCCCGTTAGACTTTCTTCGGGTTTTATTCCACCCGCTGCCGCTTATCAAATCGTCTAAAATTTTAAGCATTTCTTTTGCCCACAATTACCCCATAAATTTTTGTTTATCAATGAGTGAAACAGACGATTTTTTCGACTATCTAACAAGCCAGGATTCCACTGACGGATCAAAAACTGCTGTGACTAAAAAAATTTTTATTCTTTACTTTACCTTATACAGCTTTAACTTTTCGTTCTTTATACTAGCTTATTACAGTTTTACAGCTTACTTATATAGGCCTATTCTAGCTTTATAGTGACAAAAACTGTTGTGACTAAAAGCATTCGTTCCTTATACAGCTTCACTAGCTTTGCAGTTTTACAGCTTTAACTTTTTACTCTTTATACCAGCTTATACAATTGCCATCACTCTGTAAACTTTTGTATACTTCTTTGTTTATATGCCTATTCACTTGGCTGATGTAATGGTTTACGTAAATTCTCAAAGATAGTCAATAGCCATTAACATCGGTATATGGTCTTTATTTAATAACGTGAGAATACACATACAGTGAAAATAAGGAAGAAGAAACGCATATAACTAAGACCAAGACGAAAGGTTGACTAACTCTAAAACAATATCCATTTTGCTTGAATTCTCATGGAACGGAAGTCCCAGCCAAGGCCGTACCCAGAGGGGGGTTTGAACCCCCCCCCGAAATGTTTGTCTGACTCGTAAAAACGTAACAAAATAGATGTAAACAAATTTTTATGTGTTTTTGAGGTTTTTTTATACCCCTCCCCCAAAAAAATGTTTTTCAGTAAAACCCCCTCCGAAAAAATCCTGGGCACGGCCTTGGTCCCAGCCATTGGCTATTCACTACCTGAAAATAAAACGATCACACGATAAGCTGTGGCCTCCCGGAAGACCCCCTAGAGAAGCCATTGTTAACAAATACATTGGTAACTCTGTTAGCAACGAGACACCAGGAAAAGCCTTCTCGAATTTATGTTTCAAATACTTTACAGTAGCTTTACACTAGCTCAGGGCAATCAGGCAGTTATGTAAATATGTAAATGAAGCGTTGACATCATGAGTCAAACTTGATATTTATGTTATTTTTCTTGTGGAGTGTATTTAAGAATACTGTGTTGTATGGCCTGTTTTTTTGGCTTATAATAAATTATTATTATTATAGACGAAAAAAAAAATTCCGTTCTTCAAATTAGCTTAAAATTTCATAAGGAAAACCAATCAAGTTTTGCGATCTCTTTACTTACAAAAAAGTTTTACTGTGCAGGCATGGGTCAATAAAGGGTGAAACAAAGTGCATCTATTTGGACCCTCAGTGGTTGACCCCCCCCCCCCCCTCCCCCTTCTATGGCTCCACCACTGCAATATCTTTTATGATGTTCTTGTCTCTCCCGTAAAAAAATAGCACAAATGGAAATATGTCATGAGTCGAAATCACAAGAATCTTTCGTAACGAATAGAGAAATATCAAAGTAAGACAGATGAATTATTACAGGTTTTGCCTGTCGGAATTTTAACAACATCAATTAATCCTTGAGTACTATCCATCATATTCGGCTTGTCAGCGTTAGATCACCTTTGCAAATTGGGCCAACTCCGCGGCATCTCGCTATGAACCGTTTGAATTCTTAAGGGCAGAATGCTAAACCTATCAGGATCTAACAAAATTGACATCAAATGGTAATTTGAATTTCAACAAACTTTTGCTATCTCCTTGTAAAGAGAAAAAACCACTGCCAAGGTCTTATCCAGGATGTTTTGTTCGGGGGAGGGCATTATTGCTAGGGGAGGACATAAAAAACTACAATTTCGTCAAAATTTGTGTTTAGGCATTTTGTTACTTTTTTTACGAGTCGGACATTTTTAGAGGGGCGGGGAGTCAGACCCGCTAACTCCCCTAGGTTGGTCTCCATATGTGCCTATGCTTTAAGGACAATTCGGTATAATTGACACTCTATAACGCCTGTTGATTGGGAATCACTAAGCTATAATTACAAGACATTCAGTAGCTTACAAGATGTTTAGTTTTTTCTATTCAAGTTTTTCATTTTAGTTTTTATGAGTTTGAGGCAAGAGCTAAGGCATATATTTTTTCCTGGATGGAGGAAAAGGGTTGTTGAATATTACCAGGAGTTTTTTTATACCATGATTTTAAACGGGATTATTTATTGTTTATACATTATAATGTTGTTTTTGTTTCACAGGGGGGAAATAACTCCTTGCCTTTCTCCGATAGTGCCCATGGATCAAGGTCAACCTTAAGTGTATTAAATACTTGTCAATTAGTTGGAACCCTCGCGATATATTGTATGCGGAAGATGCTTAAGAAACTATTCAAACGGTTTTTTTTTTTCAATAGAGAATTGGATGGTAAACCGTGGTTTTGTCATTGCGTTTACAATATTAACTTTTGTTTTTTGGGGTTTAGGGGGGGGGGGAAAGGTACCTAGGTTAGGTTACGTATTTAATACATGCTATGCTTTACAAATATATATGCTTTACAAAATATATAGCCCAAATTTGTTTCTAAACTATTATATTTTCATCATATATTGTTTTATTTCTTTAGCATTACAAAACTTGACTTCTTGTGTGGGTTACAGCTAATTGACAAGTACCGAGCATTATGTCTGTGTTATAGACGGTAACTTAGTTGCCAATTCAGATTTGCTTAGAATTTTTGAGATCAGTTGCCCTAAGCATGCATAGCTCTTCTAGTGGGATCTATATCCGCTTATTGTTGCAATTTAGTTTCAGCTTCAGAAATTTAGCTGATTTGTTGGTCAATTAATTGTTTTGGTCATTAATTAATTTGTTTGTTTGGTCATTAATCAATTAATAATTAATTTGTTGGTCAACTTTTACCGGGTAAGTATTCAGTTTTTCTTATAATTTTTTTCTAACAGCCATGAAAAGGGAGTGACTATAGAAAAATTAGCTATGACTGTAAAAACTGGACAAAGGGAAAGATTTGTGGTCAGCACAACGGCAACTAAAATCTCAAGTATTACCTATTGTAAAGAAAAAAAATTATTCGTTAACCCAAGTTATCTGACTCAAGATAGTTCTAACTACCTCCTTTAAGAAGGAATATCATCCGCACAGATTTGAAGACAGCGGGAATTTCCTGTACTAGAGAGACGCAGTAATTGATTTCGTCAGACAAGTCTAAATTACTGTATAAACACGAATAGGCTTTAAATCAGGCCTGAAGAAACTTATCTTTTTAACTGTGAAACTAATCGAAAAAAAACCTAATTCGCTTACTGCCTCAAGCACAAAAGACTTGAGACACGATGGATCAAAATACTGAAGAAAATCACAAAAAGATCTTCACTGGGACAGTAAATTAAATGGTAGTCAACAGTTCGAAGCAAAACAGAAAGTCTTCTTTTCTCTGTCTTTATCTCTTCTTCCATGTCAACAGTCTCTTCATCAAGTCATAACTTGTTCGGCAATGGAAAAATCATATGACCCATAGTGACCTACATTTGATTACTGAATTAATAAACTTCCAAGTTTTTTTAAATCCTTATTACACTGCAAAAAAATTGTCCCTACACGCAACTGACTCAAATACATTCTATATTTCTCAAAACAAAGGTTCCCCTCAGGAGGAGAATAATTTTGTTTGAGTCTTGAAAGACATGCTTTCCGTTTAATAAATTAAGGTAAAATTGGGAATCATCTAAAGATAAAGTGGAGATGACCTCAGTAGAGATGGGGTGCTACTCGTGACAGGACATAATTTATGCATGTTTTGATGGTTTTTGTCAGTGAGATTTGAAAAACAGGAATTTTGTCACATTTATGGATGGTTTTATGGATTTTCTCAGTGAGAATGAAAAAAAACAGGAATTTTGTCACATTTATGTCTGTTTTCATGGATGGTTATGTGTGTTGATTATTTGACGGTTTTTATGGATTTTGTCAGTGAGAATGGAAAAACAGGAACTTTGTCACTCCCTTCCCTTTGTTGTTGTTCAATGCAGATGTTATGAGTTTCCGGGAGGATCGCGTGTTTCCAATATTTGTTGTTCAAGCCAGATGTATGAGTTCCCGGAATTTGGAACACCTGTGCTGCCGACCTCAATTCACCTATCGTGAATCAATAATTCCCTTAGAAACAACAAATTAATTCCCCTTTCTTGACAGATCAATCAATCAATGACATCATCTGTCAAGACTTAAAATTTTCGCATAGAAACGATTCTCCAGGAATAGATCCAAGTCATTAATGTCTTTGCCTCGGAAACAACTCCTTTGATCGAACTCCAAAGGATATTAATAGCCAAAGGCCATGGAAACAATTCTCCAAGAAAACATCTTAGCGATGAATTGTTTTAGCGCGGGAAAGAGTTTCTTATTAATTTGAAATGCATTAGCGCAGAGATGCCAAACAAAAGGAACACGCTGAATTACGTTAGGGATTATTTGGGCGAAACTGTTTTAGACAGGTTATGGAAACTATTTCGACGAAACAGTTAGAGACATTTTAAAAGATGATTTTTGAAGAAGAGATTTAGAAGAGAATTTAATGGTAAAACTCTGTGGTCGTTATAATACACAAGTTTCATTTGAACAGTGTTGTGAGGTCCTCTACCCCAACCCCAAAGGGTTCCGATCCTCCTACCCCAACCCCGAAGGAAGCGCTCGGTCCTCAAAGGTCCCCGAAGCTCCCAAAGAGCCCCAGCCCCCCCAAACGCCCTCCTCAGACCCTCAAAGGCCCTCCCCTGGTCCTCAAGGGCCCACCAGACCCCCAAAGGTCCTCCGGACCCCAAAACGCTCTCCTCACACCCCAAAGGCCCTCCACTGGTCCTCAAAAGGTCCCCCGGGCTCCCAAAGGGCCAACCGGCCCCCCCAAGGGCCCCTCGGGCCCCCAAAGGTCTCCCCCGGTCCCCAAAGGTCCACTGGCTCCCAAAGGCCCTCCCCCGGCCCCCAAAGGTCCACCGGACTCCCAAAAAGACCACTCAATCCTCAAGGGCCCCCGGATCCCCAAAACGTCCTCCCTGGGCCCCAAGGTCCACCCCCGGTCCCCATACATGCACACAAAAACTTACACACACGCAAAAACTTACACACACACACACAAAAACTTACACACACACACGAAAACTTACACACACACACGAAAACTTACACACACACGCCAAAACTTACACACACACACACAAAAACTTACACACACACACACACACCAAAAAAAAAAACTTACACATGCACACGAAAAACTTACATGCAGACAAAAAACTTACATGCACACAAAAACTTACAAACACACACACACACAAAAAACTTACACACACACACACGAAAACTCACACACACACACGAAAACTTACACACACACAAAAAATTACACACACACACACACACACACACACACACACACACACACACAAAAACTTACACACACACACACACACACAAAAACTTACACATGCACACGAAAACTTACATGCACACAAAAACTTACATGCACACAAAAACTTACACACACACACACACAAAACTTACACACACACACACACGAAAACTCACCACACACACGCCCAAAAACTTACACACACACACAACAACTTACACACACACACACACACAAAAACTTACACATGAACACAAAAAAACTCACACACACACGCACAAAAACTTACACACACACACACACACAAAAACTTACACACACACACACGAAAACTTACACACACACGCCAAAAACTTACACACACAGAAACTTACACACACACACACACACACACACACACACACACACACACAAAACTTATACACACACACACACACACACAAAAACTTTACACACACACAAAAACTTACACACACACACACACACACACACAAACTTACACGCACACACAAAAAACTTACATCCACACACAAAAGCTTAGACACACAAAACTTACACACACACACACACAAAAACTTAGACCCACACGCAAAAACTTACATGCACACAAAAACTTACATGCACACAAAACTTACACACACACAAAAACTTACACACACGCAAAAACTTACACACACACACAAAAACTTACACACACACACACAAAAACTTACACACACACACAAAAACTTACACACACACGCCAAAACTTACACACACACGCCAAAAACTTACACACACACACACAAAAACTTACACACACACACACACACACACACACAAAAACTTACACATGCACACGAAAACTTACATGCACACACAAAAACTTACATGCACACAAAAACTTACACACACACACACACACAAAACTTACACACACACACACACGAAAACTCACACACACACGCAAAACTTACACACACACAAAAACTTACACACACACACACACACACACACAAAAAAACTTACACATGAACACAAAAAACCACACACACACACGCACAAAAACTTACACACACACACACACACACACACACACAAAACTTACACACACACACACCAAAAACTTACACACACACGCCAAAACTTACACACACAAAAACTTACACACAAACACACACACACAAAAACTTACACATACACACGAAAACTTACATGCACACAAAAACTTACATGCACACAAAAACTTACACACACACACACACACACACACACAAACTTACACACACAAACACACGAAAACTCACACACACACGCCAAAACTTACACACACACAAAAACTTACACACACACACACACACAAAAAAACTTACACATGAACACAAAAAAAACTCACACACACACGCACAAAAACTTACACACACACACACACAAAACTTACACACACACACACGAAAACTTACACACACACACCAAAACTTACACACACAAAAACTTACACATGCACACAAAAACTTACACACACACACGCCAAAACTTACACACACACACAAACTTACACACACACACACACACAAAAACTTACACATGAACACACAAAAAAACTCACACACACACGCACAAAAACTTACAAACACACACACACAAAATCTTACACGCACACACACGAAAACTCACACACACACCGCCAAAACTACACACACAAAAACTTACACACACACACACACACACACACATACACAACAAACTTACACACACACACACACACACAAAAAAAAAACTTACACACACAAAACTTACACACACACACACAAACACACACAAACTTACACACACACACACAAAAACCTTACACCCACACACAAAAGCTTAAACACACAAAAACTCACACGCACACACAAAAACTTACAGCCACACGCAAAAACTTACATGCACACAAAAACTTACATGCACGCAAAAACTTACACACACGCACAAAAACTTACACACACACACAAAAACTTACACACACACAAAAAAACTTACACACACACACAAAAACTTACACACCACACACACACACACACACACAAAAACTTACACATGCACACGAAAACTTACATGCACACACAAATACTTCACACACACTCACACACGAAAACTTACACACACACACACACACGTCAAACTTACACACACACAAAAGCTTAGACACACAAAAAAACTTACACACACACACACACACACACAAAAACTTACACACCACACGCAAAAACTTACATGCACACAAAAACTTACACGCACACAAAAACTTATACACACACTAAAACTTACACACACGCACAAAAACTTACACACGCACAAAAACTTACACACACACACGAAAACTTACGCACACACACACACACACACACACACACACAAAAACTTACACATGCACACGAAAACTTACATGCACATAAAAACTTACATGCACACAAAAACTTACACACACGCACAAAATCTTACACGCACACACAAAAACTTACACACACACACACACGAAAACTTTACACACACACACGAAAAACTTACACACACACACACAAAAACTTACACACACACATGAAAACTCACACAACACACCACGAAAACTTACACACACACGCCAAAACTTACACACACACACACAAAACTTACACACACACACACACACAAAAAAACTTACACATGCACACGAAAACTTACATGCACACAAAAACTCACATGCACACAAAAACTTACACCACACACCACACACACACACACACACACACACACACACACACACACACACACACACACACACACACACGAACACACCACACACACACAAAACACACACACAACACACACACACACACACACACACACACACAAAAACTTACACACACACACACACCACACAAAACTTACACACACACACGAAAACTTACACACACACGCCAAAACTTACACACACCACACAAAAACTTACACTGCACACACAAACTTACACACACACACAAACACACACAAACTTACAACACACACACAACCAAAAACTTACATGCACACAAAAACTTACATGCACACAAAAACTTACACACACACACAAAAACTTACACACACACACGCACAACAAACACTCACACACACACACACGAAAACTTACACACACGCACAAAAACTTACACACACACACAAAAACTACACACACACCACACACACACACACAAACTTACACATGCACACAACAAAAACTCACACACAACACACGCACACAAAACTTACAACACACACACACACACACAAAACTTACACACTCACACACACGAAAACTCACACACACACACGCCAAAACTTAAAACGCACCAAAAACTTACACACACACACACACACACACACAAAACAAACTCACACACACACACACACAAAACTTACACAAACACACACACACACACACACAAACTTACAAACACACACAAAAACTTACACACACACACAAAAACTTACACACACAAAAACTTACACATGCACACAAAAACTTACACACACACACACACGCCAAAACTTACACACACGCACAACCAAACTTACAACACACACACACACAAAAACTTACACACCACACAAAAACTTACACACACACACACAAAAACTTTACACAACACACACATGACAAACTTACACGCACACACACGAAAACTTACACACAACACGCAAAACTTACACACACACCCAAAAACTTACACACACACACACACACACAAACTTAACACTTACACATGCACATGAAAACTTACATGCACAACACAAAACTTACACACACACACAAACAACTTACAAACTTACACCACACCACACACAAAAACTTACACACACACACACTTAAACACACGAAAACTTACACACACACGCCAAAACTTACACAGACAAAAACCTTACACACACACACACACACACACAAAAAACTTACACCATGAACACACAAAAAGTTACACACCCACAAAACTTACACACATAAAGGAACGCACAAAAACTTACACAACCAAAACACACACACACACAAAACTTACACACACACCACACACCACACAAACACACACACACACACACGAAAACTTACACATCCACACCCCAAAACTTACACCACAAAACTTACACACCACACACACACGAAAAAAAAAACTTAACACCACACACAAAACACACACAAACTTACAAACACACACAAACTTACACCCACACACAAAAGCTTAGACACACAAACACTTACACATACAAACACAAAAACTTACACCACCACGCAAAAAACTTACATGCACACAAAAAACTTACATGCACACAAAAACTTACACACACACACAAAACTTACACACACGCCACCCCCCCCCAAAAAACTTACACACACACACAAAAACTTACACACCACACAAAAACTTACACACACACACACACACACACACACACACACAAAAAAACTTACACATGCACACGAAAACTTTTACATGCACACAAAAACTTACCATGCACACACACACATACACACACACGAAAACTTACACACAACACACAAAAACTTACACACACAACACAAAACTTAAACACACAAAAACTTACACACACACAAAACTTACAAACACACAAAACAAAAAACTTACACACACACATGAAAACTCACACCACACACGAAAAAACTTACACACACACGCCAAAACTTACACACACACACAAAAACTTACACCACACACACACACAAAAAAAACTTACACATTGCACACGAAAACTTACACACACAAAACTTACTTACAGCACACGAAAAACTTACACACACACACACACGTCAACACTTACACACACACACACAAAACTTACACACACACCACACACGTTAAATTTACACAACACGCCAAATTTCATTTTACACACTGTCAAAAAGACTTGGAATACACACACACACTTGTTGTGCTTTACACTTCTCACATGTTACTTACTGGACACCAAAACTTACATAGGCCAACATTTTGAACTTACACAAACACATGCAACACAAACACTTACACCCACACACACAGCACACAAAACTGGAAGGACACACACACTACACGAAAAATTGGGGTACACACACCACGCCTGAAAAAATTCACAGCACAAAACTTACACACACATAAACACACCACACACAAAAAACTTACACATAACACAACATATTAGGGGTCTCACACACCAGCCAAAAACTTACAAACAACACACACCACACAAAAGGATCTTACACCACACACACGAAAACTCACATTCACTAGCTCGGACATTAGGGTCTTACACACACAAAAACCTACACACAACACACTAGCTCAAACTTACACACACACACAACCTGAATTGTTAAAACACATTAGACGAAAAACGTTACACACACACACACAAAAGCTTAGACGACTAACAAAACTTACACACACACACAAAAAAAACCTTACACCCACACGAAAAAACTTACATTACACAAAACTTACATGCACACTTAAAATGTTTACAAGTCAGGTTGGCACGAAAACTTACACACACTAGACTCAAAACTTACACACACACGGGGGTCGAAAAAAACTTCACCACACACAACAAAAATTACACACCACACACCACAAAAAAAACTTACACATGCACACGAAAACTTACATGCACAAATAAATTCTGTAAACAGGATTTATGCAGAACACACATTGCTAAACTTATTTACATAACGTCAAAAACTTACAAAACAAAAGCTTAGAAACACAAAAACTTACAACACACACACACACAGTTTTCTTACACCCACACGAAAAACTTACACCAACACGAACAAAAAACTACATGAAACTGAAAAACTATATGAATATTGATCAAGAAAACTTACACACAGGTTGCCGAGTGGTTAAGGCGCTACCGCACTTAAAAACTGGTACACACAAAAACAAAAACTTTCGAGTCCCACACACTGAAAATTACGCACACACACACACATACACACTTAGAAAAACTTTACACATGACACATGTACAAAACTTGATTTTTGTTACACAAAAACTACACACTACGCACAAAATAGTTACACGCACACACAAAGTTACACACACACACCGAAAACTTACACACGCACACGAAAAGGTCACTTTACGCGCGCGTTGTTTCTAAGGATTTACCAACAACACACAACACAAAAAGGGTGGACACAACCCACACCCACGCATGAAAACAGATCCACAGTCTACGAAAACTTACACACACACGGCCAAACTTACACACAACTTGACAAAACTTACATACACACAGTTTCACACCAAAAGTACACATTGCACACGCTAACTTACATGCACACTTTAAAAAAATTACATGCTCACTAAAAACTTACACACAAACAAATAAAATGTCGACTTTGCATACACACCACACACACACCACACACACAAAAACTGGACACACACACCACACACGAAAACTTGGACATTTCACCACGCCAAACTTACACATACACAAAACTTACACAAGCACTTTTCACAGGTCACAGCTTTTGACACACAACACCACAACACACACAAACACAAAACGGTACACATAGACACACCAAAAATTTAGAATAAGCAAACAAAAACTTACCATTGCACACAAAACTTACACACACACAGACACCCACACACACACAAACCTGAAACGACCCATACTCACTTAACACACACGCCAAAACTTACACAACACACATTCACACACATACACACACTACACAACAACCACACACACACACAACAACACAACACACACTAACACAAAAACTCTTACACATGAAAATTCACAAGGAAAATTTCACACACACACGCACTTTTCTAGTTTTTTTACACAATCACACAAAAACTTACACCTAGCACACACACGAAAACTCTGCACAACACGCCAAAACTTTTACACGACAAAAACTTAGTGACACACACAAGACATGATGAACACAAAAACACACACACAAACTTAACACAATTGTCAAAAAAAACTTCACACACCACGACCACACACAAATCTTACAAACACACACAAAAAACTTACTCGGCCACACCACAAAAGCTTGTAGACACACAAAAATTACACTGACACACACAAAAACTTCAGTTTCCACATGCACAAAAAACTTACATGCACACAAAAAACTTACATTGCTCTCACAAAAAACACCACACACACAAAACCTCGTACACACATGCACAAAACTTTCAACAACACAAAACTAAGACACACATTCCGAACAAAAAATTTACACACACACACTGGACACACAAGACACACCACACACACGAGCTAAACTTCCACATGCCACACTAAAATCTTAATTCTGACACTACAAAACTTACACCATTCAGGCTGGTGGACACACACACACACGAAAAATTACTAGTGGACACACAACACTGGTCAAAACTTACACACACCAATTCTTAGACACACAAAAACTTACACACCGTTCACACAAAAACTGGTGGACTGGGACCCCAAAAACTTACAGTGGACACCAAACGGGCTGGGGGACTAAGACACAAAAACTCTACATTTCACACAAAAACTTCACAAAAAACTTAAAAACACGCACAAAACTTACACACACACACAAAACTTCACACACACACACATGAAAACTTACGCACACACACGAAAACTTACACACACACACGCCAAAAACTTACACACAACAAAAACTTAACACTTACCATATCACAGTTACTTGTCTGAATTTTTCAAATTTCATTTGAATTTCTGTCGTGAAATGCAAGAGTGTGGAATTTTTCAGTGTGACTGTGTGTGTAAGTTACCTTGTCGTGTGTTACATTCTCTTGTGTGTCGAAGTTCATTTGCATGAAGTTTTTCTGTCATGAAATGCGTGAGTTGGAAAAAATTGGGTCTTAGTCCACCAGCCCGAATGTGTGGAAGTTTTCCACTGCTCAGCTTATGTGTGTGTCCAAGTTTTCTTGACGTGTGTGAAATTTTGTGTCATAGTTTTCAAGAATTGTGGTGTCTTGTGTGTACCAGCTGAATGTGTGGCATCCACTAGCTCAATATTGGGGTCTCAGTCCATGTTTTTGAATGTGTGTGAAATTGTGTGTGTGTAAGTTAGTGTTAGTGTTAAGTTTCATGAGCGTGCATGTAAGTTAACCTAACCTTTTCCGGCGAGTATGGTTAGGGTTAGTGCTAGATTAAGTTTAGGTTAGGTTAAGTTAGGTTAAGTTTAGCCCACGTACGTTCACTTTGGTTAGCTTAGGTTAGGTGAGTGACAGGCAAAAAGTTAGGTGTATGATTAGGTTAGTTTAGGTGTAAGTTTTTGTTAGTGTTAAGTTTTTGGCGTGTGTGTTAAAGTTTACGTACGTTTTGTGTGTACGTAGGCTAACTTGCCTAACCTGGTTAACCTATCCTAAACTTAATTAAGTTTTTGTGTGTGTGTGTGTAAGTTTTTGTGTGTCGTGTGTGTAAGTTTTTGTGTGCGTAAGTTTTGTGTGCATGTAAGTTTTGTGTGCATGTAAGTTTTTGGCGTGTGGGTGTAAGTTTTCGTGTGTGTGTAAGTTTTTTGTGTGTGTTGTAAGCTTTTGTGTGTGTAAGTTTTGTACGTGTTGTGTGCATGTAAGATTTGTGTGTGCATGTAAGTTTTCATGTGTGCATGTGTAAGTTTTTTGTGTGTGTGTGTGTGTGTAAGTTTTTTGTGTGTGTGTAAGTTTTGGTGTGTGGTGTGTAAGTTTTTTGTGCGTGTGTGTAAGTTTTTGTTGTGTGTGTGTAAGTTTTTGTGTGCATGTAAGTTTTTGTGTGCATTGTAAGTTTTTGCATGTGTGTGTAAGTTTTTGTGTGTGTGTGTAAGTTTTGTTGTGTGTGTAAGTTTTGTGTGTGGCATGTAAGTTTTTTGTGTGTGTTTGTAAGTGTGTGTGTAAGTTTGTGTGTGTGTGTAAGTTTGTTATGTGTTGTGTGTGTGTGTAAGTTTTTTTGTGTGTGTGTGTGTGTGTGTGTGTGTGTGTGTGTGTAAGTTTTTGTGTGTGTAAGTTTTGGCGTGTGTGTGTGAGTTTTGTGTG
>JAPEVW010000777.1:0-25000 GCA_027921565.1 Artemia sinica | reverse complement strand
TGTGTGTGTGTTTTTGTGTGTGTGTAAGTTTTTGTGTGCATGTAAGTTTTTGTGTGCATGTAAGTTTTTGTGTGCATGTAAGTTTTTGCGTGTGGGTCTAAGTTTTTGTGTGTATGTGTGTGTAAGTTTTGTGTGTCTAAGCTTTTGTGTGTGGATGTAAGTTTTTTGTGTGTGTGTGTAAGTTTGTGTGTGTGTGTGTGTGTGTGTAAGTTTTTGTGTGTGTAAGTTTTTTGTGTGTGTGTGTTTGTGTAAGTTTGTGTTTGTGTGTGTGTGTGTGTGTGTGTGTGTAAGTTTCTGTGTGTGTAAGTTTGGCGTGTGTGTGTAAGTTTTCGGTGTGTGTGTGTGTGTGTGTGTGTGTGTAAGTTTTGTGTGTGTGTGTGTGTGTGTAAGTTTTTGTGCGTGTGTGTGTGAGTTTTTTTTTGTGTTCATGTGTAAGTTTTTGTGTGTGTGTGTGTGTAAGTTTTTGTGTGTGTGTAAGTTTTGGCGTGTGTTGTGTGAGTTTTTTTTTTTTTCTTTTTTCGTGTGTTTGTGTGTGTGTAAGTTTTGTGTGTGTGTGTGTTTGTGTGTAAGTTTTTGTGTGCATGTAAGTTTTTGTGTGCATGTAAGTTTTCGTGTGCATGTGTAAGTTTTTGTGTGTGTGTGTATGTGTAAGTTTTTGTGTGTGTGTGTGTGTGTGTAAGTTTTGGCGTGTGTGTGTAAGTTTTCGTGTGTGTGTGTGTAAGTTTCGTGTGTGTTGTGTAAGTTTTGTGTGTGTGTGTGTGTAAGTTTTGTGTGTGTGTAAGTTTTTTGTGTGCATGTATGGGGACCGGGGAGGGCCTTTGGGACCCAGGGAGGGCGTTTGGGGATCCGGGGCCCTTGAGGATTGGGTTGGTCTTTTGGGAGCCCAGTGGACCTTTGGGACCGGGGGAGGACCTTTGGGGGCCCGGGGGACCCTTGGGGGCCGGTTGGCCCTTTGGGAGCCCGGGGGACCTTTGAGGATCAGGGGAGGGCCTTTGGGGGTCTGAGGAGGGCGTTTGGGGGATAACATTTCGAAAATTTTTACTTTTTAGTTTACTTTTTTGCGGCGCATTCCTGCAGCGCATTCCTGCGGCGCAATCCCTGCGGCGCCTCCCTGCGGCGCATCCCCCTGCGGCGCATTTTTTTTGACCCGCGGCGCATCCTCCTGAACGCATCCCCATGCGGCGCTTTCCTGGCCCGCGGCGCTTCTCGGTCCCGGGGGACTTTTGAGGACTGGGGGAGGGCATTTGGGGTCCGGGGGGTCCTTTGGGGGTCCGGGGGTCCTTTGAGGACCAGGGGAGGGCCTTTGAGGGACTGAGGAGAGCGTTTGGGGTCCGGGGGACCTTGGGGGTCTGGGGGGCCCTTGAGGACCAGGGGAGGGCCTCACTTGAGAGTCTGAGGAGGGCGTTTGAGGGTCTGAGGAGAGCGTTTGGGGTCCGGGGGACCTTTGAGGGTCTGAGGAGGGCGTTGGGGGGCTGGGCTCTTTGGGAGCTTGGGGGACCTTTGAGGACCGAGCGCTTCCTTCGGGTTGGTTGGGGGGTTGGGGATCGGAACCCTTTTGGGGTTGGGGTAGAGGACCTCACAACACTGTTCAAATGAAACTTGTGTATTATAACGACCACAGAGTTTCACCATTAAATTCTCTTCTAAAATCTCTTCAAAAATCATCTTTTAAAATGTCTCTAACTGTTTCGCCGAATAGTTCCATAACCTGTCTAAAACAGTTTCGCCCAAATAATCCCTAAACGTAATTCAGCGTGTTCCTTTTGTTTTTGGCATCTCTGCACTAATGCATTTCAAATTAATAAGAAACCTGATTCCCGCGCTAAAACAATTCATCGCTAAGATGTTTCTTGGAGAATTGTTTCCATGGCCTTTGGCTATTAATATCCTTTGGAGTTCGACCAAAAGAGTTGTTTCCGAGGCAAAGACATTAATGACTTGGATCTATTCCTGGAGAATCGTTTCTATGCGAAAATTTTTAAAGTCTGACAGATGATGTCATTGGTTGATTGATCTGTCAAGAAAGGGGAATTAATTGTTGTTTCTAAGGGGAATTATTGATTCACGATAGGTGAATTGAGGTCGACAGCACAGGTGTTCCAAATTCCGGGAAACTCATAACATTCGCTGAGAGTGTGCCAAAAACACACCTGGAGAAAGAGACCATTGAGAAAGAGGTCATTGACCCTGTCCTCATTAAACTATGTAAAAAGTTGTAGGTGGCAGCAGGGGTGTCGTCCCGTGTCAATAGAGGCCTTTTCTACTCACTCGATCCCGTTTCGGGACTTTTGCCATTAATAAAAAAAAATGGTCCGAAGGCCGTAATATGCTTTGTCATCTTGATATTTAATAGGTAAAAATAGGGTAATTTAAGTTTACAGAATGGCTCTCCAAAAGGAGACATGTAGAACAAAAAGAGAGCATTTTTGACTACTTATGTTTTTTATGGTTAAAGTCACACTCGTGACAATTTATCCCCAGCCCCCATCCTATACTGCCCTCTGTTATATACAAAACAACATAAAATCAAAATAGTACCATTACATTTCTTATTTCATGCTCGTTTTCAACATAACAGTCGTTACCCTAACATTGCACACCCCCTACCCCACTAATGGACTTATATATAGCCCTAAATAAATATTTTTTTTGTGTATTTTTCCTATTGATTGATCCGTTGTAAAACCGCTTACGCTGTGTAGACTCGAGATATACAGTTTATCCTAAGTGATTGGATAACAAAAAAAACTATCTTAAATAAGTTAAAAATGTGAATAATAGTGTAAGGAAACATGATAATCTGAATTATATATAATATCCTCCATATTATAAAACAAGAATTTAGTTTTGTTATTGTTTTTTTTTAGTTTGATTGCCTATATATTCTAAGGCTATATGGGACCAAATCATTGCGGCTTTGGAAGGAATTTTCACAAACTCCATTTTAAAAACATTAAAAAGAGCATAAAATTAGCAACCTCAGACTCTTTTTTGTTCTATAATGTCTTCGTCTGGAGAGCCCGCTATTCTGCAATTTTACCAAAAATAGAGTTTAAAACAAAACGGGGAAAAGAACAGACTTTATCCTTGGTTCAATAGCAAACTCGAATAGACAATACCGTGCTAAAAATGGCAGCTTGAACGACTTACTCTGCTGAATGAAGCCAGGAGAAGCCACTTTTTATTTATAAAATTACTTTCAAACTCTTTCTTGGGAAAAGATACATATCTTACAAACTCATCCTTTTTTGAACAAGTGATAAATTTGACTAGATTAGAAAAGTTAATATACAGGTGCATTAAGCTTAACTAAAACAGCGGAAATAATAAAATTAGAAAAAATTCCAACACAACCACGGGCCTTCAAATCCATTATCAGTGTTATTATTTTAAAACTGGAAACCTTTTAATTAAAATTATTCAGCTGTGACCTAAAATAGGTAGATATAATTTCAAGTACATGTTTAAGGGCTTTTTTAATAGCCTTTTGAAATTTCTGCTCCATAAAACTTTAATTAATAATAAACATCCTATTCATGGAGCAAATACACCAAAGCTATAAACTATGGAACATAATTTGTAAGGAATTCTATATAGCATTAACCTAAAATGAATTTTTAGAAGATTCCATAATTAAATTCGTTAAGAAAACGGAACACAAGGCAATGAGTCCCAATTAGATACGGATAGAAGTTAGGGCACCGTGAACTCCCATGAGATCTGCTTCAGAAATAAGGTATTTGATTTGACAAAATAATAATAGAATTAATGAAGAACTCTATTAATGAAGAATGAAGAATTAATGAAAGCCCACTCCCCCTATCCTACTATGATGAGATGTACTTTTGGATTATGCAGTGACTATATGCGACATTTTTGCAGGTAAGATCCCGCCAAATAGAATGCATCCCTACTGATATCAAGTCCATTGCAAAGAACACAAAATATTGCCTAGAAACCTATTTTAGATTGGAATATGTATTATTAAACAAAATAACTTTCTATATTAGGTTTTGAAAGATCCATTTCTCGTTCCACTCCCTCATTATATCCTCCCGCACCTTCCATTCCCAAAACCTCTCCTCTTCACTGTGCCAGTTGCTCCATCCTTAGAATATACACAAAACTTCCAAACATTTAGCGGTGACTACAAAGATACAGGAATTTTTCCAGTAATTCAGAACAGATAGGTCTTTCAAATTTTTTTCATAGCGTGCGTACTAGAACTATTAGCTTTTTTTCTATCCTAACCAATATTTTTCTTTTTGTTTTTTCTTTTTTTTTGGAAACAGTAGATAAAGATTTGGTGTTTTTATGTAACGAACATTTTTATCCTAGAACAAGGCATGTTAATGAAACATAAAAAAGTGAATTTTTTTCAATTCAATTTTCCAGGTATTTTTGAACCAATCTGAGGGGTGACAACCCTTCTAGATAAGAGGAGACAGTCTTTCCCTCTCTAGGCGTCGTTATTTCTAGAATTATTTCTAAAATTATCACCAAACATTAAAGCAAACATTGAGTGTGTGCTCCTGTTATTTCTATTCCTTCGTCACCCCCCTCTGTTTTTTGGTAAATAAATTATTTCATTCGACCCTGAATGAACAGGACAAGGAAATAAGAAACCATGGATAAGCGACCCCGGTTGTCTTGGTTGAGCGACACGAGGGCAAAATCCCTCCCCTTCCAATTAACACCATTGTACAGAAGATGATTTAAATGAACTAAATTACTATAGTGAAAACACAATTGAATAGGAACCGGCTTATCTAATATCATTATGGATACTTTAGAGGCGTTTTTTTTCACTCATCAATGTGCTAAGATCTTACATCTTTTCTCAGAAACGCTTAAAAGTGAAATCTTTGAACTAAGATCTTACATCTTTGGTCGTTTTTGTGCAAACGTCTTTCATCCTTCTGCTCTGATCAGCGGTCTGAGAACAATGATGAGTAGATCATCAAAGTTCTCTCATCATTGTTCTATATGGCAAAACAGTGGCGGTCTTCACACTTTTTTCTAACATCAGTGAGCTGTAAGATCTTAGAACAAAGATGAGTTAAAAACGATAATCTTTACAGAAATATGTAAGATCTTAGATGTAAGATCTTAGTGCTAAAAAACGGGCCTTTTGTTTTATATTCCCCTACGCAAAAAACCTTGGGGTAGCATCGACTGACGAAAGACCTTTAAAAATATTTTTCTGCGTATTATCCTTTTTTATCTCTATTGAGAATTTGAAAAAAAAAATAATATTTGAAACTAGATTTTTGGTTATTACCATAAAGTCATCCAAGTCGGTTATGTGCTGGGCCGACAACTGCTTGATATTACGAGGATGTAGCTCTCCAAAATTATCTGTATCTTCAAATTAATGCTTTTTTTTTCTTGCTTTGCAGCTTAAGGTCGCTCTTATAATGTCTGCGTCCTAAATGACTAAGCAAAGTAAAGGTTGACCTTAATTTCATGGTCCAAATTTTCTCTAACAAGTATCTTTATTGCACAACAGTTTTTATTTTATATCCTAACATTAAAACACTAAATAAAAAAAAAAAAAATAACCTTTGAGATTTTTTTCTGTTTCCCGTAAAGAGACAGTTACCTTCGCATCCATGATAAACTAGATTTCGATGTCATTGATGATCAATGACAGTTATCAGCCCTCATGAACGAGGGTAGTCCTCTTCATTTATTGGAAGAACAAAACCTAACTATATTTATGTGAGCAATTTCAATCCAACCGAATCAGATTTGAAAAAAATATAGTTTCTGAATACAACTAAAGAACGTTATAAACAATTGAAGCGGTCAAAATTCAGTTTTACTGCGCGTTTTTTTCTTTGAATTGGCCAACTAAAAAATATTGACTTGTCAATAAAAAAAAAGAAAAAAAAACTTCAATTCAGCACGAGTTTTACCCAGACCGATCAAACTAGTTCCTGAGTGCGCATTTTATTTTAATGCAGTTTCACAGTTGCAAGAATAGCTGCAACCTTGAAAAGAACGAATATGAGCAAAATACGACCCATAGTACCCAAAAGTTACTATGGGTCGAAGCTGATTCATAATAAAGATGATTATTGTTTTGATTAGCCTTGACAGTAAGAGTTTATTACAGAAAAAAAGTAAAGGGAATTTTGAAAAAGAACCTCAAACACCTCAAAATAGTGTCAAATTGGAATGAAATGTGCACCGTAGGAATCATCATAGTCAAGAACCTTCTCAGGCGAAATTTAGTCTTCTAAAAAGAACAAGAACGAAAATAATTTTTAACATGAGAAGCACTGACGTCCGCCGGTCTCTTTTATTTTCTTCTACTTTTTCCCTAGGGGTGATTTTACCAAACCAGTAACCATAAAATTATTAGGAGAAGGCTCATTTGAAAGGAAATCTTCGTAGCCTGAATCTATTTTTAAATAACAAACAAATTGTGCCACAGTAAAGTTGTGTTTTTCTTGACATTTTTTGCCCACAAAGCATAAATTTGGGCCCAAAGAAGGTCAAAATGGCCAGAGTATGGAAATTCTAAGACCGCCAATCAGTTTTTTGCCATGGTCTAAAATTCTAAACAGGATATCTTCAGTTCCCCCTCTGGCAGTGGCAGATCCAGGGGGACGAGGGGAGCCCGCGCCCCCTAACGTAGTCTAAAGTAGTGTAAATTACTTAATTAACGCAAGTTTATGTTAATTTAACTTGCTCCTAACGCAAGTTTATTGGATCAACCGATTTTTGCCCCCCCCCCCCTAAAAAAGTCCCGGATCCGCCCTTGCCCTCTGGACAAAACAAAGCAAAGTGAAAGCTTAAGGAAGTAGGAAGTAAAACCTATATCTAATGTGTTATTTTAACAAGAACATATTCACTGTTTCCCCTATTTAAACAAGGATTAGTTCATGTGGTTTATTTGTGGATAGTTAAAAAAAATGGTCAAAAATTACGTTTAAAAACGATGTTCTTCTTATGAAAGTAAAAAAGCGAAGTTGAAGCTTAAAACGAACAAAAAATATTTCTTTGCAGATTACGAAAGATACATCTACAAAACCAGCTCAAATAAACTAACTAGAGATACTTTCCAGTATTTACAGAATTCAAAAACTAGCAGTTTATTGAAAACTGAACTTGCTCCTTTATTTTAGAAGTTTCAAATTGTCAGCTAAAAGTTATCAATAACCTGGTGGCTGAATGACAAATAAGAGACTCATAAATTAATATTTTTTTCTGGAGGTTATTCATGGAATTTTCTGCTCTAAAAAGAGTATCCGTGTGTTTTTTTAGTGTTCTGTTCTGCGTTTTTAGTAAAGCACTACTTTTTAGAATTCTGAAAATATTGAAAGATATCACGAGTCAGTTTTATTTATGGACCTCTACGTCAATTTATTCAAGATATGTGCCCCACAAATGAAACCAGTAATGCGGCAACGAAGGAAGGGGCCCAAAAGTAAGGCAATTGACAATTTAAAACAGAGGCGTCACAGATACATTTAAATATAAAACTGTACAGGTTTGCATATTGTTAAAATTAGAAGCACATAAGGATTTTCAATCTGTAATGTCGGAGCAAATTTGATTTCCCCCCCATATTTCACGGATATCGCCAAATTTGGGTCCTAGTATCAGAAAAGGGAAGTCGAGGCAAAATGATCCGTGCAGCCCAGAGGACAAAGACCCCAAATTATAAAAAAAACTGCTTTAAAACAGAGGCTTTCGTAGATAAATCTAAGTAGAAAGGAGAATAAATTACGGTACTCTGCTAAAATCCAGGACACACGAAAGAAAGACCGCATTGAAATCTCAAAGTCGCTATTGATAAACAGGTTTCCGCTGCATAGTGAGATATTGCTCACTCCGTGACAAAGATTTAAACTTTAGTTTTTTAGGGTTTAGGGGACTAAAAGGTAGCTAGGTTAGATTACGTATTAAATATACGCTATACTTTACCCCCCCCCCTAATATGCAAATATATAGCCCAAATTTGTTCATAAACACTATGCTATATATACGCTATGCTCCACCCCTAATATGCAAATATATAGCCCAAACTTGTTCATAAACTATTATATTTTCATCCTATTTTTGTTTTATTTCATTTGCATTAGCCAAACTTCACTTCTCGCATGTGTCCTGGATTTTAACAAAGTACCTAAATTACTATTAGAGGCTGAATTGGGCCCTTTGGCCTGTGACAACAGGCTACATTAAGAATGTGCTAAATCCACCCTCACTAAGCAATTATTTTCCACAAGGTTTTTGACTCCCACCAAAATTAGTATTTAAGCTTCTATCTAAGTAGCCAAAAATTTCACGAATGATGTTTAACTCCCACCATAGTTGGTATTTAAGGACTTTCAAGGTTATGATTGTAAATTTGATACTAATATTACAGTAAAAAAGCACAAAATTAAACTTCCGTTACTCTAAAACTCCAAATGGGGGGATTGTCATTTGTGCTTCACTGAAAACTCAGATTGCTTAGAACAGTGGTTTCAACCGGTTTAGGGCCATGCCCCACCAAGGCATTTATGAAATACTGGTGTCCCCTTCGTGATATTCAGATTTTGTTTTTCAAAATATTACGTGTATTAACCTGAACAAAGTTTAAAAGGCCATTAACTTGGTATTTTTTGGGGTCATATTTTATATTAGTGAAAATACTGTCTTAATACACCACCTTTTATGCAATATATAGCAATACTGCAAATATATAACATCACTGCAATTCTATCATGTTTTCTTTTTTGCTCTTTAGATCATTTGAATGTGGCATTATTCACAGAAAAAAAATTTCTTTTAGATTCAGGTCTCGTCCCTATCTCGTCCATTATTAGCGAGATCACCCTATCTCGTCCATTATTAGCTTTTTTAGTTTGTGTGGCAAAACCAGGGGTGGATCCAGGACTTTTTTTGGGGGAGGGGGCGCAAAATATGTTGATCCGATAAACTTGCGTTAGGAGCAAGTTAGGGGGACGTTAAGACGACGTTGGGGGGGGGCACCCCCCTCGCCCTCCTGGATCTGCCACTGGGCCAAACTATATCAGAATTAGTTGGGCGGTCTTACCATTGCTTGTATAGCTAAGATGAGAGATCCGAATAAACGACAAAAAACTAAAAGCTGACATCTACTTTCCCAGAAATCTTATAAATACCATTTAAATTCTCCAGTTTTCTTGCCAGAAATAGAGATACTCAGATTTAATGAAACTTACATCATTAAAAAGTAAAAATTTTGTTTTTGATTGAACAGAGCAGAATTTTCTTTTTAAGTTCCGGAAAGGGCAGTCCCTAAAAATTTTCTATTAACCTACCTGGAAAACATTAAGAATCACCTCAAAAGAAGTCTCATTGAATAATTTCACAGCTTTTTAAGTTTCCTATTGGGCTAACTGCCTTGATGGAAATCTTCGCGGTCACAGGGTGTACATCATTTATGTCGTATGTACATTGATTAGACAGCGTTAAGCTTAACATTTGATAAGAGGTTATATGTTTCCTTTTTTTTAAACTAGCCTCTCGTTACCTTTTCGAACTGTTGACACATATAAGATTCTTATCAATGTATACCAAAATTGCTTCGGAAGCATCTTGTGGTGCTGAGAAATATAGTTATGGGACTTTGTCCTTGAGTCTGTCAGCCGACGCTGAGACTCGTAAAATGAAATTTTTGGTATTGGACGTCCTTAAGGCTCTAAAGTATAGTAAGCCAAAGGGTGCACGTCCTGCCCATGACCCACCAAAATATTGTCATGCCCCATTGGTGGGGCCTGTGCCCCACGTTGGGATCACGAGCTTAGAGTGAAAGTTTAGCCTGGCAAATTGACTGTTTTGAACACTTGAAAGGAACCAATTTAAAAGGGAGAGAACACTGACGAAAATAAAGATCATTTTAAATAATAAAAGTAAATCATTCCACACTCATTTGTTATCAAGTTTAGACTGTTAAATTTAAATCCCATCTGATTAAATTCGTGATCTGCTCGCTTAAAATTTTTTCATTTTCATTAGAATTTCTGTCTGTTTTATGCTTCATTTTTCCAATAGAATTAATTTCCTTTATTTTAAAGGTTTAAATTTTGTTAAAGCTAATTCAATTTCATTTTAATTTTTTAATTTTTTCTTTGCTTTTTTCAAAACATGGGCTTTTTTAATTACATTTATACATAAGAAATTGGAGGGTTTGCTATCATTAATCGGAAAAGATCTATTTTAACCATAAACGAGTAAATATGTCATTTTATAAAGTTGACATGTTCCCCATGGCGAATTAAAGTTTTTGCGACTCAATAAATAAGGAACATGATACTACTATCATTTGAAGGAATTTTAATAGAAAAGTGTGGTTTGTTCGCCGTTGTGGAACTGTCTAAGTAACCGTAAAAGGATAAAGAAAATTAGATTTATGACAAACTGCAATCTACACACTATGAAAACGTTAGCAACAAGCTGTCGTGGTTATAAAGTCTAAAACAACCTAAATACCTTATTTTCTCTCTTGTAGAGTTATGAAAACATCAGTTATGACCTGGCTATGCATCTTTCAAACAGCGAAGAATATTGAATTTTTTGATCCTCTTGGCCTATCGTATAAATTCTACACTCCATACATCAGCAGCTTTATTGAAAGCAGTGGGAAAACTATTATTCAAATCAACGAAGAGTACAGGATTTAACGACTAAGACATGTGGCTTTCATGCACTACTCTTTTTCATATTCAGATGTCGTGGCTATACCTACAAACAGTTTCTCAACATTTACGTTGACTTACCTCGATTGAACGACTTTCTAGTGGAAAATGTACTTACAAGCGTGTTTAATATTGATTTTAGTGCCCTACGAATAAAATGTTCTAAAAATGTATGTGAAATTGTTTATTAATAAAAATAATGTATATACATGATAAAAACGACTTTTTCTACTATTTAGATTTCATCTTCTACTAGGTATAGGTATTTGTCGATAACTACTAATGTAGGTAGATTATCTGAATTCACAGTATACTGATCCTGATGTACTGCAATGTCAGGGTCGCATTTTCTACAATAGAGTGTAACTTCACTCTTGTCATATCACTTTGTATAGTCAATGATACTATTCTCATTCATTTTGTAGAATTCACATGTTTCAATTTGCTTATTTGAAACAATGTCACAAACAGTGTCCTCAAGTGGCGAACCACATTCCGTCACAGCCAAATAAAAATCAGTGGGCTTATAATCATAGTAGCCATTGTCTTCACAACGATGACGTAGAAACCAAATTCTTTTGTTGTTCCAGCAGTTGAATCGCTGACCCGGCTCCTCCTCCCAGAACAATCTAAAACCACGACGATACCAATCTCTTAGCAATAAACTAAAATCATGCTTAGGATTATTTCCAATCATACCAGGATATGTATTCTCCCATTGATTAAATTTATCATAGTGGCAATTTGAGCATAGGTGCCCTCTAGGATGAGAGTCACACACCTCTTCAAGACAGGAATTACAACCTTTAATTTGTACAGCATATCCTCTATGCAATTTACACGGTTGCATAATCTGCACTTTTCATCATACTCATCAATCATTGTACAATTCTCACATGATGACCAGCTGCCCAGTGTGTACATGCATAGCGGACATGTATGGAACATTTTTTTCATGTGTTGACACTCTCACTGCCACAATGAAACTGAGCTACCAACAACAACAAATTGAGTGGGACAGCGAGAGAGAGAGGAGTAAATCATGGGGAGGAACATAAGCCAAGCAAATAGCATGGGAAGGAACATAAACTCCTAGAATAGCATAGGAAGGAACATAAACTCCTAGAATAACATAGGAAGGAACATAAACTCCTAGAATAGCATAGGAAGGAACATAAACTCCTAGAATTCAATAGATGCATTCTACTAATATCGACAGTTATGAACTTGGTTATCAAACACCAAAATATTTAATGCCTTTAGACTCAGTGTTATAAAAAGTAAGGCATTATCAAAGTAGTTTGTTCAAAGTAAAACATTAAAACTAAGATTAAGAAATCAAATAATATTTTTTTAAGTCATTGTTTCTAGTTTAATTTTGAATACCAAAAACCAATATATTTGACACCTTTATACTTCATAACTGCAAAAAATAAGTCTTTTTCAAAGTGACCACTAGATAAATACAATCACTCATGGAAAAAAAATAATAATAATGAAACACAAAAAATGTGTCCGTTCAGGGGGAGAATACAGAAATTCCCAGTATTCCGTTCAGGGGAAACATTTCTGATTATAGGCTAGGGGCTTCATGTATCAGCTCATGGGTACTCTTGCAATGCAAGCAAAATTTGACGGCATATTTTTACCGAAATTGTCCCTTATTAAGTTGTTTTCAATATATTTTCTATAATTATACGAACTTTCCTGTGCACTAATAACTGCACTAATTACTAATAAACAAATACAAATTTAAGATCACCATAAAAAGCTGATTCTTTGATTGAATGTTATCAACAGTTAGGCTCTTATACTTTAGTTATTGACAAGGATAATTATTTTACTTACCATTCATTACTATAAAGAATTTGAAAATTTTGGTTGCTCCAACCAAATCATGTAGACAAAAATTTGTGCAAAACTTGAAAGGGGTCACTCAGTCACAAATTAGAACTTTTATTTTCGTTATTAATGGTCAAAATGTACTGGCAGGCAGCCAATAATGGAAAAACACACATTTTTTCCATGATTTTTCCATATTCTGCTCTCTTTCCTTTCTTTCCTTATGATTACTTTATAGTCCCAAATTTCCAGGGGGGCATGGCCCCCTGTCCCCTTGCTGGTGCTCATGGTTGCCACCTCAGTACCTTACTCTTTACACTAAAGTTTGACTGTTTGTCCCATTTTTTTAAGAACGACTCTTGAAACACAAGGGCAGTTTAATTGGAATAGAAAGCTTTATTAAAAGTGCTAAAAACTTCAGCGTGAAGAGCAAGGTATTGAGGAGGGGGCAATGCTATGAATTATATATTTATATAGAAAATTAAAATTTTTTCACAAGTTCAATTTTAATCCACTGTGGGGTGAAATGTTTCGTATAGACAATCTTTCCTGTTCTCGTAAAACATTGGAACTTAACATTTCCATTGAAAGGGGCAGAAATAAATGACCTCCAGATTAAAAGAGATCATGAAAATCCAATAATTGGTGCTGGAACAAAAGGCTTCATGGGGGAGAGGTTAAAATTGACCCCAAGAGACATAACAATGAGCTATAATCTTGTCCAGAAACAAATGGCGCATCTCAAGTCTAAGAAAAAAAGCGGTACTTGTGCATTATACGGGCCCACAAAAGAAGTCAAGTTTGGTTAATGCTAATGAAATGTAATAAAATAGGATGAATATACAATAGTTTAGAAACAAATTTGGGCTATATATTTGCGCAATAGGGGGGGGGCTAAAGAACAACACATATTAAATACGTAACCTAATCTAACCAATTTAAATATCGTAAACGCAATGAACACCACGCTTTACATTCCATTACTCTATTGAAGTACCCGTTTGGGGGGCGGGGGCGTCGTCTCTCGTTTCCTTGATACAGTATATAGGGGTGGGCCCGTATTATGCACAAGTACCAAAAAAAGCTCAGAGATAACGCACAGAAGTCTACAAAATTCGGGAAATCGCACCTATGGGTACAAACCTCCGATAGTGAAATTGCTTGTTGGTGCGGTCTTCTGAGGTTTAATTTATATGGGCGTATCTTGTATGTTTATCTTTTTCTGTCATCGAAAAGGCTCATTTTTCCTTTCCCTCTGAAA
This sequence comes from Artemia sinica, assembly GCA_027921565.1. NCBI lineage: Eukaryota > Metazoa > Arthropoda > Branchiopoda > Anostraca > Artemiidae > Artemia > Artemia sinica. Next base: position 11,221 of record JAPEVW010000777.1, on the reverse strand, counting down.
AAGGTGTCATGGTTTTCCTCTGTCATACTTCTCATATTGTTAAATCATGTACCATTTTATGATCTCTTGAGGCAATATCTTGCCCACTGTCTACAGGCCTGTCTCATTTTCGTCACAAATTATCTTTAGGAAGTGATGGTGAAATTCACATACACAGGAATTAAAACCAGATAACACCTTACAGCTGTAGGAGAATGAAAAACAGAGAAGACTAAGGTTTACAAAAATCGGGAAATCACCTATGGGTACAAACCTCCGGTGATGAATTTGCTCGTTGGTGCGGTTTGCACCAACAGCAAAGCGATGGAAGATTGTACAATGGTATAGGGAAAACATATAAAAAAACAATTACGTTTTGCCCAATGACAGAGAAAGCAATATCTTTTTTGTAATGACAGCAAAGGCGATGAAACAGATATAATTTGCAATGCCACCTTTGGTGTTAACAGAGCTGTTAAAATGGGGGAGGGGCACGGATGGGAGCTACCCACTTTGATTAAATTTTTTATTATGATTTGGCTTTTTTTTGCTTATATTTGAGTCGGGAGGGGGTGCTGTAATTTATTTTTCCCCGGGTGCCATCCTAATAATAACTCTTAATGACAGATATAAAATAACTCTTTCAGCAAACTGTATGAACACTTTTTGCTCTTTAAATCATAAGTAGAATTTGTTATGTATTTCCCTTATCCAAAATTTCAGGAACACATGACAGCAATAGGCTCAATATCCAAGTGCGATCTGCTTCGAATGAATTTGGAGCAAGCATCAAATCAATTCGTTTGAAACAATTCAGTAAGTTTTTATGATTAGACACATAAGACGTTCTGATCTATGCCCAAAAATCTAAAAAAAAATCACCCCCTCAAAACAAATAAGTACTATCTAATACGTAAATTAAGTTTGAGGGGGGAAAACAATAGAATTAAGATGCAAGACTGACCTCAACTGATTAAGGTTCTATGAGGACTTGTTTAGTCTTTTCTGATCCCAAAGGGTTTTTGCGATCAGCACTTATTTAATTCCATAAAAGCTAGTTTTAGTGACAAGTAGAAAGCCGTTGGGAACATATTCCCCGCCCCAAAATTATTCAATGTTTTCATGTGACCTTTTCTGTGTTTTGTACCGTCAAAAATTATATTCCTATGTGGCGGATACAGAGGGGGGCGAGGGTGGCACCCCCTAACGCAGTCTAAAGTAGTGTAGTTTACTTAATTAACGCAAGTTTGCGTTAATTAAACTTGCTCCAAACGCAAGTTTATTGGATCGACCTATTTTGCCCCCCCCCCCTCTAAAACAAATCCTGGATCCGCTTCTGGATTTTAATGTCTTAAATGTGGGAAGAGTCTAGTTTGTGGCCTCTCTTCTCGAATAAGCCTATAATAACAAGATTCTTACTTCATTAAATTCAGAAGATTCCCATTTAAACTATATTTAGGTCTGTTTCCCGTATAACTATAACCCTACCCCCAGCTACATCCTTAATGCCTGGATGTTGTCTTATGCTGATCCCATAATTTGCTGAGTTTTATTATATTTTTTTTCAAATTAGTATCAACTGACATTATGAACCATTTGTTCATGAGAAATAAGTAAAAAAAAAAAAAAAAAAAAAAAAAAAAAAAAAAAAAAAAAAAAAAAAAAAAAAAAAAAAAAAAATACAAAATCAATAAAATGAGTAAACTTTTGAACGTAGCCTAAAGCAATATCAGCCGTTAAGGGGAAGGACGAAGTTAAGAAGTTAAAATGGAAACTCTTAAAATATAACAGAGATAATTTTTCTTAATACAGGAATTTCACAATTTGCAGCTAGGGGCATACACTGGGGAAGGGCCTCGGGCCCCAACCTAAATGTCCGAATTTCTGGGCACTTCCTACTCAAATTTTAAAGCAAGTTCATCCATCCATTATACCAATACCACTATTTTAAAATGCATTTTTAGTCATGTATGGGTATTTAGTTGAAACAAAGGAGTAAAGTATAGTAAATACATGGGGAATATGTAATCTGGGCTATATTTTTGCACATTAGAAGGGGCTGTGGTGGAGTAAAGTGAAGCGCTTTTAGGAATATTATAAGTAAGTATTTTTGGATTCCTTAGTTATTCCTAAAAGTGCTTCACTTTACTTTACCCCCAACCCCCCTCCTAATATGCAAATGTATATTTTCCATGCATTTTGCCATACGTCATTCTTTTGTTTCAACTTAATAACCGCAAACTGAAGCAATTTAATCAACGAGTAAAAAAATGGTAGAGGTATAACGGAATAGGTCCGAACAATTTTAACATTCCTTGTCTCCCTTCCCCCCACAAAAACATGCACACGTGCCTAATTGTAGCGTTTATTAAAGAAGAGGGTATACAATAGAGTATCACCGACAAAAAAAAAGTTTAAAGTGGGACTTGAAAACTACCTTAAACTCGGATTGTCTCGTTAACTCGTTTTTTTTTTCTTTTTTATATCCAAAGACCACTGGCAACTTGCATTAAATATCCTAAAAAGATATTCACAACAGACTTAGTTCTTATACCGGGTACCGTATTATTACTGTTTCATCTTCAGTAATTCCTCCTGCTTTTTCAGGACACTGACTTAACGCAAACGCGCGGCGATCCTTTAGGCTTATACTTAAAATTACCTTTTAACTAATTATCAGAAAAAGTCTATCACGGCCGTAAAAGGTAACTAAATCAAAGCAAAAAACAAGTAGCCTAAAACCAATAGTATCCGTGTTATAGCAAGGGTTCTTCAAGCCATCAAAAAAGTGGAAGACCGTACATAGTTGCCACGAACTTATTATGGAATATTGGATATGCCGAAACTTAGAAGAGGAAAAGAGGCAGAGTTAAAACAAGAACAGAGGCCGCTTTCTCAAAAATTTTGCTGTCATATTTCGCTGTTAACCCAGAGTCACGCTTTATTGTTGATTGGGTTATTTACCATGGAAACAACACAACAAATAGGCGGAAAACGAACAAAACGGTAGAAATTGGCGTTTTAGTGAGATTTTTTTTTTTCATCTTAATATAGAAGGCCCTATAACAGTTTTCACGTATGCTGGAAATAATATGGGGCTACCCTATGCATAAAAAAGAAGGAAAAACATAGAGATAGAAAAAAAATGGTGGCCAGATTCTGCAAAATTTCGCGGTCAAATTCGGCCACTAACCCAGAGTATCGTTATGTTGTTTAATGGTATATTTAGAAATGAAGGAGGGAGAAAATGGTAAATTTAGTGAAAACTTGCCCTCTGTTCTATTTCTGTGGGATGAAATAACAAAAAAACGACAAATAGGCGATTAATGAACGAAAACGAAAAGTCAAATTAATCAGAATTTTCGCGGTCAAATTTTTCTGATATCCCATAGCTACTATTATATATTTAATTATTTGAACGGAAAAAATAGAAAAAAAAAAATAATCTAGACTAGTGGGAATCCGTCTTGCAACCCGTTTTCCATGTCTATGGGACGAAAAAGAAAAAAAAACAGAAAAACTGTGATATTAATGTATATGATACGAGGAACAGTGAAAATTTGGTGGTTGAGCTTAGAAGTAGCGCGAGATCAGGATTCCGATTGCAGTTTCTTGGAATTGTCCTCTAGAATTACTTACCAGTTTAGGGCGGCTGAATATCTTTTGGATTTTAAGAGAAAGGTAAAAGAATATTTATTAAAAAATGGTTAATAAATATGTGAATTTAATTTAATTTATTATTAATATTATTTATTTATATTTTAATGAGGAAGGGGTGGTTAGAAGGTTTAGGTGGTTTGGATGGCAGGAAGTAACGGGTGAATGAGGGTGGTACGAAGGAATGGGTGAATGGGGTGGTAGGGTGAATGTAGATGGTAGGGAGGAACGGGCGGATGGGAGGTCCTGGGGTAGGGAGGTCAGGAGGTAGAAGTTAAATTTGGATTTTTTAATGTGAAGGAGTTTGGTTTGCTTTTCCCCCCCCCCCCCCCAATTTTTTAGTTTATTTAGTTGTTGTTTGTTCGTGTGTTTTGTAAATGGCTGGCCGTCTTACTGCGCGTCAGCAAAAACTTAGGTTTTTTCATTAGCGCAGTAGTTGTAAATTGTGAAGTGTTATAATCAAGTTTATTAATAAAGTAAAAAAAAAAAACTCCACATAGCCTCTAGAAATGTTCACAAACTCGAAAACACTCACTCAAAACCTTATAATTCATAATTCAGAGCCAACTTTCGTTTAAGCATTTTCTTGACACGTTAATTTTCTATACCTATAAAAAAAGAAAATCGAAAGAAATAATTTTAACTAAAAAACCTTTCCTTTCAATATAGCAAAAACTAAACTGATATTAAATGACCCTTTCCTGTAACATGGATTACCAGTTTAATTTTCACCTTTTTGCTGTTTTTATTGGTGCAAGTATAAAAGACGCTGTTTATTTTTGCAATTACCAGTTTTTTCTCTTTCCGCGCATTTTAATGTCTTTTCATATGCGATCTCTTCGAAGATATTTGATTATATGAGCTAGTCTGATTTCTTACAACGATATGTAATAAGCTTCAAAATTTTGGTTTTCTTTTTTTTAAGGATTTTGAATTGTCGTAATCCCTTGTCAAAATAGAGGATCGTCATTTGTAATAATTGCAAGTTTTTTGTTTTTTGGGCCTTCCTCCTGACATTATGTAACTGGTTGTGTTCAAAAGGGTTTTTCTTTTTTAAGGTTTTTGAATTGTTACAATCCCCTTGTTGAAATATATACAATTATTTTTGCAATTACCAATTTTTGCTCTTTCCAAAATTTAATGTGTTTTCATATTACAGTCTTTTCAAAGATATTTGATTAATAAAGCTAGTCCGAGATCTAAGAACGATATGTACTAAACTTGAAACATTTAGTTTTCATTTTTAAGGTTTTTTTTTTGAATTGTTGTAATTCCTTGTCCGGGTTGCAGCGGTAGTCCGGGTTGTAGCAGTAACTAGCAACCTAGTAAGAGACGATCACGTCCAATGTTAAAAAATATAAAAACCCATAGCTCCTAAGAAAAGAGTCAGATCAAAACAAAAAGTACACCATTAGAACTGCCATGTCCGAAATCCCTATATAGGAAACTTTCTGTCCCTTGGCTTGAACAGCATAGCAAGGGAGATATATTGACTTGAAAATCTAGAAAAGTGGTAGCTACTACAACATTTCTGCCTAAACGGATATTTTTTTTCTTTCTTTTTCTTTTCCACGGAAAGCTTGGCACTGGAACATTGTAGAGAGTTGTTCAATGGCTCATTTTAAAGGAAATTAATTGGGTTAAAAATCTTTTGTAACTAAAATAAATTATTTCTAAAAGAGAATAAATTTCTCTACTACAAACTGCATTTTTAATGTCTTTTCATACTGCAGTCTTTTCAAAAATATTTGATTTTTGTACATAAAACATAATCGTATACCAGCGGTAAGATTTGAACCCACGCCTCCAAAGAGACTGGTGGCTAACACCAGCGCTTTGGACCACGCGGCCAACCTGCCTCTCATAACTATATATGTGAATCCGGGTTGCAGCAGTAGCTAGCAACCTAGTAAGAGAAGATCAGATTTCAATGCTAAGAAATATACAAACCCATAGCTCCTGAAAAAAGAGTCAGATCAAAACAAAAAGTACACCATTAGAACCGCCTTGTCCGAAACCCCTATATAGGAAACTTTCTGTCCCTTGGCTTGAACAGCAAGGGAAATATATTGGCTTGAAAATCTAGAAAAGTGGCAGCTACTACAACATTCTGCCTAAACGGGATATTTTGCTTTCTTTCTTTTTCTTTTCCACAGAAAGCTTGGCACTGGAACATCGTAGAGAGTTGTTCAATGGCTCATTTTAAAGGAAATTAATTGGGTTAAAAAAATCTTTTGTAACTAAAATAAATTATTTCTAAAAGAGAATAAATTTTTCTTCTAAAAACTGCATTTTTAATGTCTTTTCATACTGCAGTCTTTACAAAAATATTTGATTTTTGTACATAAATTATAATTGTATACCAGCGGTAAGATTTGAACCCACGCCTCCGAAGAGACGGGTGGCTAACACGAGCGCCTTGGACCACTCGGCCACGCTGCCTATCATAACTGTATATGTGAATCCGGGTTGCAAGCAGTAGCTAGCAACCTAGTAAGAGACGATCAGTCCAATGCTAAGAGAAATATAAAAACCCATCCGGTTTGCAGTGGTAGCTAGCAACCTAGGAAGAGACGATCAAGTCCAATGTTAAGAAATATAAAAACCCATAGTTCCTAAAAAAAAGGAGTCAGATCAAAACAAAAAGTACACCATTAGAACCACCTTGTCTGAAACCCTTATACAGAAAACTTTCTATCCCTTGTCTTGAACAGCAAGGGAAAATATATTGGCTTGAAAATCAAGAAAAGTGGCAGCTACTACAAAATTCTGCCTAAACGGCATAATTTTTCTATTTTCTTTTTTTTCTTTCTTGTTTTCCCACAGATAGCTTGGCACTGGAACATCGCAGAGAGTTGTTCAATGGCTCATTTTAAAGGAAATTAATTGGGTTAAAAATCTTTTGTAACTAAAATAACTATTTCTAAGAGAGAATAAATTTTTCAATTAAAAAACTGCGTTTTTGATGTCTTTTCATACTGGAGTCTTTTCAAAGATATTTGATTTTTGTACATAAATCATAATCGTATACCAGCGGTAAGATTTGAAACCACGCCTTAAAAGAGACTGGTGGCTAACACCAGTGCCTTGGACCACGAGGCCGCCCTGCCTCTCATAACTACATATGTAAATCCGGGTTTCAACAGTAGCTAGCAACCTAGTAAGAGACGATCAGTCCAATGCTAAGAAATATATAAAAACCCAGAACTCCTAAAAATAGAGTCAGATCAAAACAAAAGTACATCATTAGAACCACCTTGTCTGAAACCCTACTAGATAAATAATGAATGTCGTCATAGTTTTATTAGAGCTATGACCTGAATAGAAAATTAAGTATAGGTTAGTCATTCCACGGATAGCTTGGCACTGGAACATCGTAGAGAGTTGTTATATGGCTCATTTTAAAGGAAATTAATGGGTTAAAAATTATTATAAAGAACCACCTCTTGCCTGTACTAAATTTTATACGCCACTTAATTATAGTATAGGTTAGTAATTTCACAGATAGCTTGGCACTGGAACATCGTAGACTGTTGTTCGAAGGTTACATTAAAAATTATAATAAAGAACGACCTCTTGCCTATACTAAATTTTATACGCCACTTAATTATAGTATAGGTTAGCAATTCCACAGATAGCTTGGAACTGGAACTTCGTAGAGAGTTGTTCTATGGTTCATTTTAAAGGAAATTTATGGGGTTAAAAAATATTATAAAGAACGACCTCTTGCCTATATTAAATTTTATACGCCACTTAATTATAGTATAGTGTTAGTAGTATTTCACAGATAGCTTGGCACTGGAATGTCGTAGAGTGTTGTTCAATGGTTACATTAAAAGTTTATAATAAAGAACGATCTTGCCTATACTAAACTTATACGCCACTTAAGTATAGTATAGGTTAGTAATTCCAAAGATAGCTTGGCACTGGAACATCGTAGAGGAGTTGTTCAATGGCTCATTTTAAAGGAAATTAATGGGGTTAAAAATTATAATAAAGAACGACCTCTTGCCTATACTAAATTTTATACGCCATTTAATTATAGTATAGGTTAGCAATTCCACAGATAGCTTGGCACTGGAACATCGTAGAGAGTTGTTCAATGGTTACATTAAAAGACGATCATTGGAATAACATGCCACTGCATACATTTGACTTAGTTAGCTACTTGATTGCTTGTTGTTCGTCTCTTAGTATTTCAAGGAAGATAATGCCGTAGGTTTTTTCCTGTTTTGTAATGATATAGCATAAAACGAAACTCAAGTTGTAACTCACGTCATCCTGGTTGTTATAGTATTCGGTTGCAGCAGAAGCTAGCAACCTAGTAAGACACGATCATGTCCAATGTTAAGAAATATAAAAACCCATAGCTCCTAAAAAAGGAGTCAGATCAAAACAAAATTATATTCTGGGTTGCAGCGGTGGCTAGCAACCTAGTAAGAGACGATCACGTCCAATGTTAAGAAAAAAATAAAAACCCCATAGCTCCTAAACAAAAAAAGGAGTCAGACCAAAACAAAAAGTACACCATTAGAACCGCCTTTTCCGAAACCCCTGTATAGTAAACTTTCTGTCCCTTGGATTGAACAGCAAGGGAAATATATTGAGCTTGAAAATGCTTGAAAATCAAGAAAGTGGCAGCTACTACAACGTTCTGCCTAAACGGGATATTTCTTTTTTTTCTTGTTTTCCAGAGATAGCTTGGCACTGGAACATCGTAGAAAGTTGTTCAATGGCTCATTTAAAAGGAAATTAATTGGGTTAAAAATCTTTTGTAACTAAAATAAATTATTTCTAAGAGAGAATAAATTTTTCAGTTAAAAACTGCATTTTTGATGTATTTCCATACTGCAGTGTTTCAAAGATATTTGATTTTTGTACATAAACATAATCGTATACCAGCGGCAAGATTGGAACCCACGCCTCCGAAGAGACTGGTGGCTAACACCAGCTCCTTGGACCACTCGGCAAATCTGCCTCTCATAACTATATATATGTGAATTTGGGTTGCAGCAGTAGCTAGCAACCTAGTAATATTACATTAAGGATAAATACTGTAAATGGGAATTTGTAAGTATGTTCATTACTTTAAAAAAACATCTAAGAGCATAATAATGATTGTACTTAATAATATGGTCTACCATGTTTCAGCTATGATACGTTACTACAACAGCAAGGTAAAGAAAAATTTTCAGAGATAGGCAGTAACAGGTCTGTGATGCTCTTAGATGTCCTGGAAGAATCACGCGCGCTGCACTGGAAGAATCAGCACGTCCTCCCTGTCCGAGAGGACCGGGGTAACCACTGAACATCTTCCGTGGTTGGGATTGGGGACTGCAATGAAAAATATTATTGCCCATGTTAGAGCTATGACTTCTCGAGCTAATTGTAGAACCGTTGTTAGAACCGTTACCGTAGACAGGCTTGAAATCAAATCCTTTATGTCTTAACGATCGTGTCTCGTTACCATTACGCTACGGCAACTGTTAGTCAACGAGATATTATCAAACACATCATGATTTTGCAAACAAAATCATGGGTGACGTCATAATCGAAGGTTACAAACCATCATTGTTGAAGCTGCAACCCAATAAAGGACGAACCCAAGCATTTAGTAACAAAAACAATTGCTAGTTTACATTATTCCTTACGAAGATCCGGGTTGCAGCGATAGCTAGCAACCTAGTAAGAGACGATCTTTTCCAATGTTAAGAAATATAAAAACCAGTAACTCCTAAAAAAAAAGTCTGATCAAAACAAAAAGTACACCATAAGAACTGCCTTGTCCGAAAACCCTGCATAGGAAACTTTCTGGCCCTTGGCTTGAACAGCAAGGGAAATATATTGGCTTGACAATCAAGGAAAGTGGCAGCTACTACAACATTCTGCCTAATCCGGGATGCAGCGGTAGCTAGCAACCTAGTAAGAGACGATCACGTCCAATGTTAAGACATATAAAAACCCATAACTCCTAAAAAAATTCAGATCAAAACAAAAAGTGCACCATTAAAACCGCCATGTTTGAAACCCCTGTATAGGAAACTTTCTGTCATTTGGCTTGAACAGTAAGGGAAACATATTCGCTTGGAAATCAAGAAAATTGACTTTAACCACGTTATTCTCAACAAACGGCATCTTTTTTCTTTCTTCTTCTTTTCCACAGATAGCTTGGCACTGGAATTTTCATTAAAAGACGATCATCGAAATAACAAATAATTGCATACATTGGAATTAGTTAGCTACTTGATTGTTTGAGATTCGTTTCTTACTATTTCAAAGAAGAAAAAGCCTATTGCTTTTTCCTGTTTGTAATCAGATTTATTATCCGTGTTGCAGAGGTAGCTAGCAACTTACATAAAGGACCATTATAGTTCATCGTAATCCGGTTTGCAGCGGTAGCTAGCAACCTAGTAAGAGACGATCATCTCCAATGTTAAGAAATATAAAAAACCCACAACTCCTAAAACAAAAGTCAAATCATAACAAAAAGTACGACATTAGAACCGCGCTTTTCCGAAACTCCTGTATAGGAAATTTTCTGTCCCTTGGTTTGAACAGCAAGGGAAATATATTGGCTTGAAAATCAAGAATAGTGGCGGCTACTACAACATTCTGCCTAAACGGTAATTTTTTTTTTTTCTTTCTTCTTTCTTTTCCATAGATAGCTTGGACCTGGAACATCGTAGAGAGTTGTTCAATGGCTCATTTGAAATTTACTGCAAAGAACCAACCTTAGTCCATAGTAACAGGAATAAGAATGTCTAGGTTGCAGCGGTAGTTACATTAAAGGACGATCATTGGAATAATCCGGGTTGCAGCGGTAGCTAGCAACCTAGTAAGAGACAATCACGTCCAATGTTAAGAAATATAAAAACTCATAGCTCCTAAAAAAGGAATCATATCAAAACAAAAAAGTACACCATTAGAACCGCCTTATCCGAAAAACCTGTATAGTAAACTTTCTGTCCCTTGGCTTGAACAGCAAGAGAAATATATTGGCTTGAAAATCAAGAAAGTTGCCTAAACGGGATATTTTTTTTTTTTTGTATCCAGAGATAGCTTGGCACTGGAAAATCGTAGAGATTTGTTCAATAGCTCATTTTAAAGGAAATTAATTGGGTTAAAAATCATTAGTAACTAAAATAAATTATTCCTAAAAGACAATAAATTTTCCACCAAAAACTGCATTTTTGATGTCTTTTCATGCTGCAGTCTTTTCAAAGATATTTGATTTTTGTAAATATTTTTGCAGTTTTATATAATAACTTTAGCGATTCTAAACTGAAAAATAAAATATATTAAAAAATTGAATTTATTGGTCTGAAAATACTTAGTAAATCCCACATCGGGTAGTTAGAACCTAACCAAAAATAAAACTAATTTTATCATTTTAAGGTATCCGGGTTGCAGCGGTAGCTAGCAACCTATTAAGAGACGATCACGTCCAATGTTAAGAAATATAAAAACCCATAGTTCCTAAAAAAGGAGTCAGATCAAAACAAAAAGTACACCATTAGAACCGCCTTGTCCGAAACCCCTGTATAGGAAACTTTCTGTCCCTTGGCTTGAACAGCAAGGGAAATAT